>JAHQIW010006093.1:0-32806 GCA_019055375.1 Parelaphostrongylus tenuis
TTAAACAGAGTTAAAGAGAGGAGAACACCGAAGGAGGGAACCAGTGGTGATTATATACCTCCAAATGATTCTGGGAGAGCATATGTGAATAGGACTGGAAACCCATCTCCTTGTGGCAGGTCAAATAGAACCCATGAGTTGGCCCGTCACCGTTGTCATGAGTTCCTCTCACAATATGTGTCAAGCTTCGCAGGTGATAAAGAATGACGAGAACAGAAAGGAAGCGGCTAGTGAAGGAATCATAGGATTGCAGGAGTGACGAAGGTGACCGCTCACGTAACGAGCAAGCTAGGAAACTGGCTGCCGTCTCGACGAGTTGGCGGCGCGTTCGCGACGGCGACCTTCAAAGGTCCTGGCGTGATGGAGCACGTCAACGACCAATCTGTGCGATCGTCCAGCCAAATACCTAGAAAAGTAGCACGAATCTGTGGATGCCTTGCTACAAAACATTTCATACAGCAAAAAGTACATAATCGCCAAAGACCTCAAGCAGGATCGAGATAACGGAAACCACTTATAGATACTCAGATCGTCAATCAATTGAAGTTCATAAAATAAATGGCGCTTCATTGCATCGTGCAGAGGAAACTAAAGTATTTATTGCAAGCTAGTTATCGTGGCATGCTCCCACTGTCTCACTCATTGTCGCGGTTACTTCATGAGAATCAGAAATAAATTTACGCCGTCTTCACGGCATTTCGGCATATTATCCTCGTATATCAATACTACTACACAATGACCTTCTGCGTATTAGAAAATCAAAGCAGACGAAAGAAAATTTCACTTTACACTCTTCCAAATGCAATCAACGCTGCTACAATCATGTAGCTTTACAGTAGTGCGCAAAGCAAATTAGAGATGGAGTGAATTGTAGAAGCTTAGCGTCAACGAATGAAGGTCGAGGCAAAAAAAGCAATTGTTGGCTTCATCATCTGTCATAAGCTCAGATAAAAAGTGATAGATGAAATTTGAGTATCGATGAGTCATTCGACATGCATTGAACCCATTCGTTTTACTGTAGATGTACGGAATGTTATAAAACCCATACAATGTCGTACAGTGTTCTACTGATGTATCACAGGGTACTGCTATTGCCTCGAGAAGTCCTATAATAATTTATTGAGCACGGCGTGAAGGAAGTCATATTTGAGTATTTGCATGGAATCTAACTTATAGATACTGCATGCCTTTGCTATACTCAAGCTCATTCTGCAAATCACATCGCTCATGTTCCTCAAGAATTTTCATTAGAAAATCAGTTGTTCTCCCACTGAGTGGATCGTTGCACTTAGTACTGTGCTCAAAATCACTTTTCACCTTACGGTCATGATGTCCTTAACAGTAGAAAGCCTCTCCGCACCATTTGATCTATTAGAACGGTTTCCAAAAGATTCGATACACTTTTTGTTAAACTTCAATATTTCTTTAGTTTCAAATAATAAGCAATGCTTGGAACACAACATTTTGGCAATGCGAGAATCTCTTCTACCAAGCATGACTCATGTATCACTTATTTCACCCATTAAAGTGTTCACGGCTTTATTTCGACTAGTACTTTGACAGTTAGTTGAGAAATGTGAAGTCATAAGCGAAAGTCAGAAAGATGAATAAAAGAAGATCGAAAATTGGCATTAATCTTCAATTGATAGATTGAAGTAAGAAAAGTCCTGAATGTTACCTTGAGGTCAATGTTTCTTACACAAAGATATGCTGAAATTATTGATTATATGTACGTTACAGTTGATGTATTCTACGTAAGTTATAAAACATATGTGAAGCATAAAAGGATAAAGCTCTTGGCACAAAAGAATATATTATATATATATATTTGATCAATCCTTGAGGGTTTGCGCCGTGCATTCGTTTAATTCTCAACTTCGTTTGAAGTGATTGATTGCATATCTGGCCTTTACAATGACTCGCGGTGGCCGCCCGCTGAATTGAATCAGTGCTGCTTAATCACCAAACAAGTCTGAGACCAGTCTAGCACCAAATTGCCGACCACGGAGGGATGGATGACTTGGTGAGCCATGAGCATGAGATCGAATTTTCGACTTCGCGTGAGACGCATAGCACCTCTAATCACTGCGCCACACGCGCTCCTTATGACCCAGGTAAGGCTATGCGCACTGTTTGAACGGTTGCAAAGATTGATGCATGCGCCAAGAGAAATTGAGTTGGTTAAGTTCTCAGAGGAATATTGGTATGAAGAAACGATAAAGTGTCGCTGATGAAAGTTTTATATGAATGATTTTGCAGAAATAACGCTAATGGTTTTCAAAATCTTGCCATTTCGCAAGGAAAATACCACATTCATGTGAAAACGAATGTAATTTTAGATTTTATTGAACCTTTTCTTTCATCTTTTCGATGTTTTTATAATCAGTCAATACCTTAAAAATTTTTAATTTTGATAGTAAGATTGTTATGGTGAAAAATTTCCGTAATACTTCATGTTAATGAATAACATAATGTTGTGCAATCGCAGTCCTTTTTTACTAGTTCACAGCGGGATTTTTGGGATTTCATGGTTAGATTTCGATTATTACAAGCATTTTTGCTGAAAAGAAATCATCAATCAAAGAATTTTTGTAAACGTAAATTCTAAAGATTAGCAACCCAAATGTTTCCAAAAATCATCTTTCTTGAAAACAGTTTCTGTCACATGCAGTCGTTTTTCATAGATTGCGCTCGTGGGCAGTTGATTTTTTTTGGAGAATGACCCACTACACAAGATTATTAGCATTTAGTATAGCTAAAATATAGTGAATTTGAGCGGTTTATTCCATCTCCCAAATGGCTTGTTTCTTGCATTGTAACAGTTAAAACAAAATTTTATTCCATATTGAAGGATTCTCGCAGAACAAGTTTTTATTTAAAAAATCAATCAACCATTTGAAAGTTAAAACTTAGTCGATTTCAAGAAAGTAGCTGATTGTTGGAAGCAACTTCTTAAAGCGCAGTAGGAGTTCAAGGAAGACTGGGTTTAACACCCACAAGGTGGCACTTCGCGGCATTAACCCCAAACACTGAGCCTTTTATAGCATATCGTGAGAAATATAATCTTATTGTGACTGCTGGAACACCATAAGGAGTTCTTTTGAAAAACTATGTTACTACTGGAGTCATCGAGATTTGAGCATTGAACAGTTATTGAAAGTCTAACGGAAAAGCCTTATCTAGCAAGAAATGCTTGAGTGTGAAGGATATTTTCATCTTCACTGTTGGAATGCATTATGAAAGCCACTCTGGATATGAAAATACCGTCGGTTTTTCTCGAGATTAAAGTTATAGAACGGTTATCGAAACTCTGAAAAAAATCGGAAGATGCGTTTTTTCCGAGAGGTTCAAACAAAATGCGAACATCGAAAGTGATCCATAACTGAAGACTGTAATCTTTTTTTGACTGTTACAGGCGCTCTAAAGAGTCCTTTCTAGAAACTAATGGAACATTGGAATTGTTGAAATCTGCCCTATTTAATGATTACTTTGTGCTCATGATAAGAAAATTGGTACGAGATAAGTGCTTGAATACAAAACAAAATCTTATCTTGATTATTACAGCGCAGAAAATAGGCTCTTTATAAAACAGAACGGGCTGTTCAAATTCACTTGAATTTGGCTACCGTGTGACTGCCGAAATGTTTCACAAAAGTGAAAATTACGTTTTTATCAAACGGTTCAATTGGGTAGAGATAAAAAGAAATCTGAAGCTGATGCGCACTGATAATTTTTAAAAATATTGAGAATTATCAAAGATGTGGCATCGATTGCAATAAACAGCATTATTTTTGTCGAACTATTCATTATTCCCAATTTCCAGCCCATATGACGAATTTCATGTGCTTTTATACAATAAAGTATATCAAAGCTAAAGAAACCAAAGATAAAGTATAACTCTAACTACATCACAGTTGCTCCAAGAATAATGAGATAAAAGATAAAGAACAACTTTGAAAACATTTCAGTTGCTAAGACCATATTCGCAGCCCATTTGACGAACACTCAAATATTTTTGGACCGCCCAAGCAACGCAAATCCAAACAACGCGTACGTAATAGATCATTTGACGTCATTGCCCTCTCTACCAACGCATCGAATGACTATGCACTGCAAGCCACACACGTGCTTCTGATACAACAACAGGATGCTGCAAAGCTGTAAACATGTATGGCTTGACGATTCAGCAGTTCATGGCTCTATCACAAGGAGTGCCTAAACTGCTCAATCTCCAGATGGTCCGGGAAATATTATGCTCAAATGAGAGGGCTGACAATGGGGCAGCGACTAGCAACTAGTCTGGCTATTGCTTTCAGTCCTAACCGAGCACGGTGAAACATGATTGGCTGCTCAGTAGCACTCTACTTCCACTATTAGATAGTTCACAGAAATTCTATGATAAGGCCATAGAGACGTGTTAATTCAGAACACTTTTCACTCAGATAAGGATTTTAAATGTTTGAGCTGTTAGGCCCAGTGGTATACAGGCGCCTGTTTCGTCCTATTGGAACTCATCAATACCACCCTACCTTGGTTTAGTCGATCTACTGAAGTTAAATAATCCTCTACGAAGGAATCGGCGCCAAGGGGCAGATCAACATTCCGGAAGCTATGGTTACAAACCCGGAAGAAAGCCAAGGAAACATGAATACAATTTACAGTATGCAACTACGTTGCACATAATTCGTGCGAAAACAGTAAATCTCTATGAAAAACTACTCCCACTTTCCACAAGAATACGTCTATCTAAGTCTGCGGTAACATTCTATTTTTCCATAGCGAAGGAATTTTGTTTAGAATCAAAATTTTGTCATATAGTTCCAAAGAGTCTGCTTCGAAGTTTTCTCTAGTAAAGCGTAACACGAAGAGATTACGAAAATATAGATAAAATAAGAAAAAATGTTATACAATAGATACAATAATCCTTTCCTGATGATGTGGTTTCTTTGTTGGAACGTCGAAGATTTTTCAACATATGAGCTTCCTTTGTATCTAAAGAAACCTTTACAATAGTCTTTTTTATGGTTCCATCATTGAGCAATGATTTTTCAAATCTTGTGCAGAATATAGACGACACCAATGTATCCTACAACATTTCTAAATCTTGACTATTATGAGCAAAATATTTGCCGTTAATCCTTTCATGTACATCCAATTAATATGAATCAGACTGAATATAACGAAACAGTAATCTATTTGGCACAGTTTTCTAGCCAATATTTGGCGGTAACATTTCCATATACATCTAGTCGCATGTGCACCATATTATTTGCTGTAGTAAAATAGCCCTCAGTCAGCCAAAATTCTTAGTCCCTTCAACCCGCATATTAAGCCCTGCCAAAAACACCATAGTTAGAGTCTTCTTAACATTCCCACCACGCTCAAGGGCATCCATCTTCCTTCTTGTTCATACATCTTTGTAAAAAAAATCTGTCTACATTAACTGAATCCTACATTGATTGCAGATTCGTATCCTGTCGCAGGAGCCAGCTGTTTGGAATTGACTCTGATTTTGATGCCGGGTGCAGAATACAGTTGATGCAAGCAGATTTATCTACAAAGATGTGAGGACAAGGAGGAGATAAATGCCGCTGAGAGTGCTAGAGAAGCGGTAAAAGGACTCCAAATACGGTATTTTTGTGTAGGGTTTATGTGCGAACTGCAATACTAAGAATTTCGTCTGGTTGAACGCTAGCATCACTACAGTGAATAATATGATTCATATGAGATTAGATTTGCATGGAAGTATTACGCGCTATGTTCGCTGAAACTGCGTTTAATAGATTACTATTTCGTTAAGTGATTCATATGCAATTGTATGTACATGGAGAGAGACAACAAGCGAAATTCGCTAAGAATAGTGAAGGCTTAAGAATGTTGTAGGCTTATATCTCATCAACTAACATTCTGTACAGTTAAAGGAACTCCGGCTGCAAAGCAGGTACCTAATATATCATTCGCTAGGCTAGGCTCATAGAATAAAAGTTGAGGATAAAACGACAATGCAAAGAAGTGCGGAACAGCATCAGTAGAGCAAACTGCGGAAACCTTCAAAATGGCTATACCATTACAAAATTTTTTGAAGGGTTGAAAAAGTTGAGAGGTTAATGTACGGGAAAAGGTCAGTTAAGTGGTGATTCCCAGAGATTACCATAGAAGCTTGAAGGGCTTGTAATCGACGAGGACAAGAAAATTTTTTGATTGGAACGAATATTGGTACGGGCACAAAGCTTTGCAACAAATAAAACAGTAGAAGGGTTGAAACGCAACTTAGTCCATTGAAATATCCAGTCGTCGTGCATTTGGGCAGTAGATGGTTTGCAGTGCAGTAGATATCCGCAAGTCGTTTCGCCATATGATGCTGGGCAGCAACGTTGATCTCGGTAAGACTTATACATTTAAAGCATCCCATGATGTCACTTGCTTCTGTCCTTACAGGGAATATTGTTAAATCGGAAAGCTATTTGATTTGTTGCAACGATGTCAAGTTTGAGGGCCGAGTCGATGGATGTTTTAGCAAGCAAAGATCCTTGCCGAGAGAAACACCATAAAGTTGCTGTGAGATTGAAGACAAAGAAGATCGGCCACTTGTCTTAGATGGTTTTTTGAAATTCAGCTGAACGATACAGTACGTGTTTTCTTTATTGCAGGTACAAACTTCAAATGCAAAACGGCATTGGATTTTGCTGGCGCCTGCTTCAGTGCCATTACATTAAAGCTAACCTACTACCATCAGATGTAAGATCCATTTGACAGTTGAATCAGAACTATGTGTTCTTATGAGGATATAACATGCTTTAGGTTGATAGGTCTAGTGGGCATACAAGCGCCTTTTTCGTCCAATTGGGACTCATCAGTACCACCCTCCCTCGATTCAGCGGATTCCCAGAGATCAAATAATCCTCTAAAGGAATCGAGACGCCGAGTAAAAAATCACCCCATGTTAAGTGATGTACTTACCTGACAGTTATGGTGACCGGCCCCAGATTACGTAGCTGTTATGAAGAATCAAACAACTTCTATCGACCGATGAGTCCCAATCAATAGGAGGAAACAGGCGCCTGTATGCCATTAGAACCTATGAGCTCGAAACATGTTTATATCCTTATCGATTATATCATCTTTAACGGGTCTATAAAAATTGGTCAATAAGACTAGGTTTTTGATTCATTATAACAGCTATGTCTTCTTAGAATCTTATTGATTAAATCCGATTTCCATTGCTGTGTGCGCCAGCTGCTCCAGCCGTTGCCTTGGCATATGAGGCGGCAATCGTTGTGGTGTGTATTCTCACATTAGACTCGACGGCTTAACTTCTTCAATATATAAGAAGTAGCGGTGCTCCTTCTTTCCTGGTCGAAATTCGCAGTGAAGCAGAGCATCTCACTGGAAATTGAAAGGAACTCATTGACGACACTGTTTGTCGCTCAGCAATCCAATTAAAGCGGCACGAAGCTACTTGTCCAGTTACATTTAGCCCTTGCGAATTTCCAGAAAGGAATCGGAAGATGACTACAACAACTGAAATTTTCAAATCATTTGACTGCTGTTAAATTTCACTCAGTACATAAGTAAACACTTTCCACACCAAATTTTAGTTGTTTCCTTGTGGAACGCTGAGTAAAAGGTTTTCAAAACAACACTCCCAAGTAAAAATCTGCTGGGAAAGCAATTTTGTGAATTGACAAATGAGCTTTGCTTTTAATCATTTAATGTATTTTCAATCATGTTGAGTGATGTGCAAGACATTGAGCTTGGACAAGATTTGAACCAGCATTTCTCCTCTTTGAGGGAGCAGGCTAACCACTGCACTGCCGGTGCTTTTGTTTTGCAGTAACTTTTTCTGTGACAACGAATCTGACCTGTCACCAACCAACCGTCAGTGTCTTGGTCTAAGAAGCCGATATCGGCATTGAACCCAGTTACGCTGGCAGATATTGCATACATGTAAATAATCAACTAAAATCAATCAGAATTTTTACAGAAAGAGTGATGACTGAACAGGAGCATCGGTAGAGAATGATTAGCACGTGCCTTCGGAAAAAAATGAAATACGGTTCGAACCCCGTTCGACGTTCCAAGTTCTGCAAATCGCTCAACATTATTGTGTTCATGTGCTGGTGTTCACTTTGGGTGTTTATTAGAAGGCGTTTAACATGCTACTGAATGCTGTCCATTAAATTCTGTCTGCTCTGGTTGTGAAAGTATATGGCTGAATAGACTGTATTTCATCATTTGATTCTCATAGGGTGCGAAGAGAGCGCTATCTTCCGGAACGTCGCCCCAGTGTGCTTTATTTGTGCTGTATTACTACTGTACTCAATGGATTTGATTAACAACCGCGGATTCAGCTTAAAAGGGAGACCGCTGGAAGTAAAACTTTCAAGTAACCAGCCATTGTATTGCTGTCGTGTTGAATTATTGCAATCAAATCATACTAATATTGACAACATCACACCTACTTGTCAAAGAAAACTTCAAATGTACCCATATTTAGCAAATAGTTCTCATTTAAAGCAGATACAACTCATCAGCTAGTCGAAATTTTTCCTTCTCTTGCGAACCTAATTCCAGAGCAAATTTACACATGCTTTGCTCACACTCTATAACCATTGAACGATACTGAGATCCAATAATCAATGCGATTAAGGCTTTCCTATCAGTGTAAGAGTCAGACAATTAGTTCCTATTCTTCTGAGCAATTACAGTCTTTCAATGAGGTTTTCACAGTACTGCGCTTAGTTCTTATTGTTGCACCAGTTAGGCGGACACAAGGTGGTCCATCGTACTTGTAAATATTTTGTGTTATAATATAAGTGAGCATAAAAAACGTATGTTTTCCTCATCACAAGTCTTGGAAGAAATGATGCATTTTATATTCGAGCTCAAATACTTTACGTATTCACAGTTTGGGCAAATCACGCTTTTGCCCCTCTCAAAGTAGACGGCCCGATAGACGGTAAACCTATGGTGGTGTAATGTGTGAGATTCAATTCCTCATTTGGCACAGAATTCTATTTGTGTACCGGATTTCTAACCAATTCCCAAAGGAGCTGATATCTGTACTAAAATCAACAGAATGGTGAATCAAAAGGAAGCATAACTTCAGAGCTACATTTTATATTATATTATGCCATGAATTATATATTATATGTTATTAATTATTATTTATTTATTATTAATTCTTATTCAATAAACCCTGTAATCAAAAAAAGTGTGGAAGTTACAATAATTTTGTTTTACATTCCATATTCTCAATCGTTGTGAAGAATATATATACTATTTTGATAATTTGAGAAAATATCTTGTTTGATTGCGCTTAGATCAAATAAGTCAGCGTCCAAGTTACAGCGGAGAGCTATTAATTGAAGTGCTTTTCAGTCCAGTTTCTTCAACATATGGTAAAATGGCGATCGAAGTCTTTCCGTGCTCACTGAAAATTGGAGACTTACAAGTGTATTCTAATCAAAGGGATGGAATGTCACAGCGATACGTTTGTCGCTCAGCGAATTTGAGATGAGCAAGAAGGGACTGCTTATTCAGTTATTGTTAAGGCTCATAAATATCCCATTGAAAAAGCCAATGACTCAGCAATATCAACTGTGCCTTCAATTTTTTTCATGAGCAGTAGAGCCATAACATATTGCGTCATGACTCAAAGAATTCGCTGAGACATTTTTAGAAAAATCTTCGCATTCTATAACTTTTGGTGTAGTGCCACTCACATGGAGATTCAAAAGCTTTTCGTAATAAACTTCGAGTTCTTGTTTGTAAATTTCTGAAATTTCTGTATAAAAAATACCTCTTCTATCGACCGCTTTTTATAGGCCCGCTCAAAATGATATAATCTGACAAGGATTCAACATATTTTGAGCTGTTAGGTCTAGTGGTGTACAGGGGCCTGTTTCGTCCTATTGGGACTCATCAGTAGCAACTCCTTAGTTCAGCCAATCCCTTGAGGTTAAATAATTCTCTATTGAGGAGTCGAAGCCGAGTAACATCAGGTGACCACATCATCTGATTTGGGGTGATTTATCACATTATGACAAGTTCTAAGCACTTGAGTACAAACGCGCATATTGAAGACGTTTTGTGTCAGTGTTTGTCATGCTTACTAGTCAATCAAGAAACCACGGCTACTAGAGATTGCACGATAAACTATCCAAAAAATAGTAATCAGTCAACCATAAGGACGTCCTGATTCTTCGGATCATTTCCTCTTCATTAGATAAAAAATGTCAGTAAACTGGGCAAGTACGAAATTAAATGTGAAAGCTTCTGAGCCTGCAAAAAGCACTATGTGTTCAGAAAGACTTGCACCCCTATACTTTGCTGACTGTATTTGTCAAATAAATTAGCGTCAAAGTCTCATCATTCGCCAGTAGCTACGGCCGTAGATTTTTCATCTGCAGACGTGATGGCGGGAACGTCCAGAATGTGTTGAAATTTACGACTTCATTCTTATCACTTCCAAGCGTTCCATGAGATATGCAAGAGCTTTGCAGGAAGATCGCCAATTTATAAAATGCAAATGTGTTCAATCTTCAATTTTAATTAATTTTATTTTTTTTCATTTCATTCATTTTATTTTTGTTCATTTCATTCTTATTTTTTCAATTTTAATTCAATTTTATTTTTGTTCATTGATTTCAAGTCAAATATAGGAAACAATTTTACACGAAAGCATATCTCTTCCTGATGATCCAGTATAACTCCGATTACCGCAACTTATGGGTTTCGTAAATATTCCTTTCACAATATGATTTAGTGAACTTCACCTATCAAATATGGCTACTTCTTGATGGACGGATGAATATATTTCTAGATAAGCTCCAAAGTGTTGTCGATGTAAATAAGGCTTCATTTTTATTGTGAATTATGCTTTTTTAATTCTATTAGTACTTCTCCAGCTTAGGCCTGTGAAAAAAAGCCGAAAGACAAGAGAAGCGTGGTGGCAGTGTGAGCACTCGATGCTCGATTGTCGCAGTCGATGGTCCGTCCGTCTCGAGGCGGCCTGTGTCGAGTCGATCGCTCGATTGGTTCTGATCACGACGAACGTAGTCTGCCCTCGACAAATCCATATGCGCATCTCGAATGGATCATTACTAGCTCTTGGCCTTTCTTTGAGCACGTATGCAGTTGCCTGGTTCGTGTACTGGTCGACGTATAAGTATTGAACTTGCTATACTTATAGAGTTATTGAGGTCTGGAAGTCATGTGATAGATCAAATAGAGACTATTCGATGAAATATGTTATCAGATTATAGTTTTTAATCGAGCTCTCAAAACAGCTAGATAGAAAAGTGTTTCTATACTTGTTGTGTAGTTGCTGGAAACAGGCCTTAATCTCATCCCGTTGGGCATTGGCGGATTACATTTTCCTCCGTTCTTTCCAGCAATGCGTAAACGTACCGCGTTGCTAGCGATTTTGCAGTATCGTGGATTCATATCCATCCTTATTGCAATAAACTACCACTTTTTGAAAGGCATTCTGAAAGGAAATCAACAGAAAACTAATAACCTAAGAACAATTTTGCTTATTGTTTTTTCTTTCTTTACTCAAGACTTTTCATGCTATCATCTTACACATTAATTACGCAGTTATTCTCAGAGAAAGATGTGGATGAAAATTTTGCTGAAGAACCTTGTCGATTACAAAGCCTTCAGTTATAATGCTGTTGTGGTAGTTTTTCTCATATACTGGGGCATTTTTGGGTTGCTGAAGAGTCGTTTATCTTTTTTGGACGATAACAAACACATTCTGCCTTTATAATGCGTGTTATATCGCTCCTTGGAAGCTTTAAAATGAAAATCGATCAGTGAAGGCTTACCTATTTCGTCTCGAGTAACGATAACTGCAAGGCATACCAGTATTTCCTAAGTGATAATAACAATAAGCTGACTCAGAATGAGAATATTACGTCATCAGACAGAGGCGCTGTAAGTGCTTGACGTTTGAGAACATCAAAAACCTGAAAGCAGTTTTTTTCTGACCCAAAGGGTATACTTGGAATAGTTTTCGAACAGTCTATGTAGAGCTGGGTAAGCCAAGGTAGCACTAGAAGGCTGGCGAACGGTCAGAAAATTGAAGCTCTCCTTGTGCCTGATCAAAACCGCGTAAAAAAGAAAAACATTCAAAATTCAAGAACTACCTTCTTAATGCTTGCATTACAAGACAACGTACAAATGCCAAGCTACTGCAAGGTTACTTTCAATGCCGGATACTTGAGCGGAAACTACGAAGCCTCCAGTGTAAGACATCGAGACAGGAAAGGAGAACAAACTGAGTGTGAAGGGCAAAGTTCTCACTTTCGGTGCAGCAAGATTTCGTAATTTCTTAGCAAATAATTAGGCACTGAATCACTATAGTGAATATTGTTTCAGCCTGTCATTTGTTTTCATAATGCCGCCGATGAAATTACATCGCTGACTATACTCTCGATCTAATATTCACGAGACACATATGACAGAATTATTACGATCCCAAGTGAAACAATTGGCAACCACATACTGAATTTGAGATGAAACTTCAATTTAATCGACAACAAGTGTACAGCCACTCACGTGGAGTCTCAAAAGATTTTCGTTCCACCCCTTTACTTACCAGATACTAAGTGGAAGATCGTCCAGAGTGGAACGCCTAAGCTGACTCTCCGTAATGGTAGTTCTGTGCCCTACGAGTGAGTTCTCTTGCCATATAATTGCCAAAATGTTGGTGCAGAAACAAGCGGTCACTGATAATTGTGCACCACCACGATCGTTTGAGTAGCTGAAACAGAAAACGACGCTGCCGATGTTCTGCTTCGCAGTTTCGCACCAGAAGTACGCTTCGCTTTTGTCGTTTCAAATCCTCTTTTACACGCTTTCCTATAAGCACTTCTGTAACATCAGAGTTCTTTGAATGCGGCTTTTTTATTTTTGTAAAGCCGGAATTTCATGTCGCAGTACTAAAATTTGAGAAGGAGGGAACCAAATGCAATACTTAACATATAAGCAATCGCCGCATTCAGTGAAAATCCTTCTTAGCTAAATTTTTCAATTCACCTCTGTCCTAACCAGAATTTGAGTACATTTGTTTTCACTAAGCAATTCAATCTACTTTAGATTAACAGAATATGTCACATTACTTGTTTGCAAGATTCTGCTTTAAACTGAAGGGTTAGACACTCTAAAGCTTTTGAGAATGTTGACGCTCCGATGTCACTCACATATAAATACTGATGTCGAGTACGCTGTCGGAATGTGAACGGCTTGATTGAAGAATAGGAAAGTTGCTTTCAGCTCAATATATAACGTTTGAAAAGAGTTTTCAGAGCCAGAAATGAGCATGGCAAGCTTTCGACCGATCTTTTTATGGTTTCGTTAATAGTAAGAATCTCGATAGCGTTGTACTGTGGAGTTCTTCCTACAGGTCTTCTGCAGGTCAAGGTATCATGAAGAAGATTGCTATTTTACAACAACAATTTCAACCTTAGGTGAAAGTTTATAAACTCAAACTAGACTGAAATTATCTGAATCATCAACACTTGAAAGCTGTAGTATTTAGAGGCTTACAATAAAAACATTTCGCTCTTGTTTTAGAAGATAAAACCGACACAAAACAATTTTTCAATATAACATTTTGATTTTGATTATTTGCTATTACATCTGCAAAGTTTTATTGCAGCGAGCCCTGGGCCCATCACAGTCAGCGGATTCTCAGTACCTATTGCGATGGTTTGCTCAGGAGCGACTGTTTCTCCTCAAGTATCAGGCATTGCAAGTGATATAGGAGGAGCTCAGGCATTTGTGCAGCGTCTTGTAATACGAACTGTAAGTCGACAGTTCCTAGATTTTAAGTGTTTCTTGTTTTTTGCGATTCATGGAAATGTAAACGAGGCGAGCTCAAAGTTCTAGCGAGTCGTCAGCTTCTTAGTAATGGGTCGACTGCATAGCCTTAGATATTTAGTTTGAAACAATACCGAAATTCTTTAGACAAGTGAAAAAAATTACTATACACGTGTTTGACGTTCGCGAAAGCCAAGCTCTAGTGCACTCCTACCTGATGCACTCATCTCGTCCATTTTGGGTCAACTTACTGTTTACGTCGTTTACGAACCACTACAATGCCAGAATGTTCTTCTCGATCCAACGAAGGACATGCGTTAGTATTCAATATAGAGTATCCGTTTAGATCACTCTGACAGCTAATATGACAGTCCCCACAAAACAAAATTATGTTTGTCGATGATCAAAAAAGACATGCGGTTTTAGAAACTTACTTGGCTTGTACTAGAGTAACAACAAAACTATTAAAATCACCCCAAAAGTATTGAAATTGTTGACACTTTTTGAAGAAGTTTTTTTATGTTTGCTTTTGTGAGAATGACAGAGTAATCACTGTGTACGGTGATGGTTGAAGGATTTTTTAGAATAGAGGAAAGTCAGTGCCCAAAATTGTAAAACCATTGATGGCGAGTGACATGCAAACCTCTGATTTTGAGACAAGAGTTGAACCCGACTCTCACCCTTTCTAGTGACTAGTTTTAGCCTTGCATTTGGGACTCCTGTTGAACTACCACTTATTCTCTGATGCACTCAACATTCTTGGGTATTACTTATAATATCATATCGTCGATAAAAAAAGCAATAGATAAAGAGTCCTTGTCGTATATGATGCTCAAAACCTTTTGGCCCTAAACAGACTTTTTTGTAATAATGGTGTTTTTCTAAGCTTCTAAATCTTTTGCAGTCAACATGAACACGAACATTCTAACGCGCTGCATCATCGTCGACAGCACGGTGACTGAGATTTGCATCTTGTTGATACGAAAATAATGTGCCCATGTATGTCAGCAAAAAAAGAGGTGACAATAACAGGTGTTTCCGACAATTTCACGTCAATTTCAGGAACTCTCATGGCTTATACGGCCTTCTCCTTTAGCAGCCTTGTTTTTTATTGAGAAAAAATTTCACTTAGGTTACGAATGCCATAATGGCGAATTCGCAAAAGGTATGTGGTAAAGTGTACTGAACACAGCCGCTCGATTGCTGGCGTTTGGTCCATTTAGATCGCACTTCTTCTCGGCATCTGCCATTGTTCGCGAAAACTGAAATAAAATTATTATGTGTTTGATAACAACATTTCTATTTGAGCGCATGTGTTGCAGTATCAGAGCACCGACAAACTGGCAAGTCACAAGAGTGTTGATTAGTAGATTAATGCAGCGAATTACGGTAAAGTGAACAAAGCGATGAATATCGGTTCGATGTTTTTATAAAAAGTATTGTCAACTTTAATTTCAAGAAGAACTGGGCCTTGCTTGTAATTCGAGATAATTTTCATTTAATTGTCTTACTACTGGCGTAATGAAACTAGTTAGAGAAAGATTTATTTTTACTTAACACGACCCATCATCATGTTAAGAGTGCAAATTCTAACATTCCTTCTATTTCATTCGTTTGTGGCATTCATGCTCCACAAAGGTCTTCGAACACTCATATATTCTGCTAGTGCTACTTGTGGATTTTGCTTCATGGACATCATGAGATGTTGATAGAGGCGATTACCTGTTCAATCTTAAGTGGGCCGAGCTAAGAGTATTCAATTAATTGCTTGCAAAGAAGTATTAGGCAAAGGCTCGAACCAACACTTTGCTTCTTGTCACACTGCACCATTTACCGATGTGACTCCACACCACGGAGAGAGATTGTAAGGATGAACAGCAAGCGGGTTATGATAATAGCTAGAATTGGGTGCACTGAAAAGCACTCCAAAGATAGTCGAGATTTTCTCGTGATAACTTCAACTAATTCAAATAACATTAACTGTTACTCAAAGTATGGACCAGCACTGTCCACAACTTTTTGCCATCGCTCTGCAAATCCGAATGTGCTAAAATTGAAATGGTGCAATTTGTTGGCAACGGCTCACAACAAAACACCAGATCTTCAGCCAAATCACCAGTGGTCAATGAAAGCTCAGCAATCAGGCGACATGTAAGTCACATTCATCCAAAACAGATTCTTAGCCAGAACGAAACATGTCTTCGAGATCAAAACTGCCTTCTTTAGATTGTTAAACCATTTGCACACTGTCGATATTGCCACCGTACCACCTTATTCACATTTCTTAATCTCATCGAAGGCTTTGAAAGCCGTTAAGCCTTTCCTCCAACAATGAAGATACGTACACAAATCGTTCTCTCCAAAGCGTTCTGAAGATGGAACTAATGAACTAGATAAATAGGTACAAAAGTATCAATAAAAACAGTTATAAAGATGTCAATATTGGAATTTTGAAATAATGAAAATTTACAAATTCCCCAGAACTTTCTTCTCAATCTAATAGTTTCGATCGACAGCCAGCCAGTGGTTCTGAAGTATCTTAGGAGATTGGCGACCTTTCGGCGTGATTGAACTAAACCATAAGCAACAGTGAAGAAGCTACTTCATTCGTATATTACTTCACTTCACATCGCCAAGACAGCTGATGTGATCATCCGACTCGGAATGTCTTTGCGATGATGAAGACGAAACTGACGAAGCATTAGCAGTAACAATGATTTATAACAGTTTTGTGTAAGCTAATAGACAGAGCTTAATATTGACCATTCAAAACGATAAGGTTCTGGACTGAAAGATATTTGCTATTCAAAACCTACAGAGCAGAGTAGCTAGCCTCACTTTGCAGGTTCTCTTAAATGCTCAGGATTGTGCTTCTTAAAATCAGTGGTTGCTCATTAGCACCATCGCTTTCAGCATTAAATAGTAGAATTTACTCTTTAGGCCACAGAGTTGCTACTTGCAAATCATGGCCTGCTGGTTGTATTTCCAAACCTTTTTCTCAGGGCTCCGCAAGTGTGAATATGTCTGAAGATGCAAGTGCGAAGATGTGATGTGAAGTTGAAATTTGTTCTATAACATCTCCATCTTCTATTGCACTATTGGTTGCAGAAGAGAAAGCCTCATCTCCAAATCAAGCTGTCAGTGAGAATTCTTCAACTTTAAACCTAAGATATTATAGTTTTCACAGCACATGAATAACAGTTTGAAGCAGCAATCAGCGTTGTAAAATTATCTGCTCATTTACGATAGATTTATGAGCGATAAATGTATGTGAATAAACGGTCTCCTGGCATTTCGATTAAATAGCTGAGAGGGTAGTAGAATATAACTCCGTGCCCACCTTTTCGATTCAACGGTCCTCGCGGCGCTTTACTAAGCACCTGAGACGTGGGCTGATATTTCCACCACTTCAGGACTGCTACAAACAGCTCACAGAGCGCTTGAACAATGTCTCCTGAAATTTAGTCGGAGCATAAAACATTTGGTCGGCTTGTGTACCTCAGATCTTCGGAGTCCTTCCTATTTTTGCGACGCGGAGGTCTATACATCTATAACGAAACACAGATGGGCCAGTCATATGCTGAGAACAAACAGCCGACAAATGTACGAGAACTGTACAGTGGTTTGCACGACAATGTACGCGTCCTCGAGGACGACCATCTTCACGTTGAGGTGATTTATTCGTTAAAAGAATTAAGGAGCTGTACTCTCGGCTGCCAATATTTTAGACCACGGCATGACACTCGCACCAACCGCCATGCACTAATTACACCACCGCTGAAGACGGCTCATGCGCAACAGTGGGACGAATGGAATATGTGCTGGGGTCCACATAACTAGTGAAGACGAACCGTCCATGTAGTCCAAGTAAGTAAGACAACAGGGCTTTTCAACTCTTTTCTTTGTCTTTAAGTGCAGAAAAGTAAATGAAAAGTATTTTCAAACAATGCGAAGAATTCGACACCGCTATCTTTCTATAAATGAGAAGAGCTGATAATTTTTCGCTTTGTATTGTTCTTCAGCTGCAGAAATGGCGTGGTAATAACTCCGTTGTAACTGTCTCAGTCAGTGGCAAGCTGGAAATGTGTTAAATGTAGGTGATCCTAGAGCAACTCGATGTCCAGATGATGAACTGCTCTTTGATATTGCTTAGCTCGCAGATGGCTTACAATACTGAGCCACGCAAGCACTGAGTTGTCCCATGAATTCCTTGACACTATTATTTTCCAGCTCTTCTTCTCCAGATCGAATTATTGCCAAAACGTTGTGGATATTGGGGAATGTTTTAGTAGCTTGAGCAGATACTCGTATGCGACCGTAGAACCTTCGCCCTCCATCTAAATAAAATGGGCTCCAGCAAAGTGATGTCACGATGGACAACACCTCATGCTTTGACCGACCACCTTACACTGCAAAGCGGCTCTCCATATTTTGGAGAAACTGGGCTGGGGCACATCTGCATCATCCGCGTAGCCGCGACAAGGCTTCAACAAATTATAAACTCTTCAGCGTCTTGAAGCTGTATCTGCAGGCGAAAATATTTATAGATTACGACCAACTCAAGATGTCCTCATTGACTTTTCTGATCACCAGCCTCACACTTTCTGGAAAAAGGCATCTAGTCCTTGCCCAGCAAACAATCAACAATGAATGATGATGACAGAGGTCATGTCGTTGATTAATCGCTCTCTTTAGGTAAATAAAAGCTGAATCAACAAAAACTCAAAGGTGCCGAAGAGTTGATGGAGCATCTACTATAGAAAAGCATCTCTTCTTCCCTTTAAGTGCCTGTGTCCCCCTCCGACACTAGTGTGGTATTTGGGCTTAGTCTGAAATTTCCTGTGTAGAAGTTTGTGGCACGGACACAGAGTGGTGTCTTCCAATTTCACCGACATACTCATCTATTCTTTATGAGTTTGTAACACAAAGCACAAGGGAAACCGTGGACGTGGTTGTAATGGTGATCAACCGCCGCGCGTCGAACTACGAGCTCTCCTCCCCACATCCACATCTCCCTACAGCTAACAAGAACGCACTATTAAAACGCCTTACCCTATTCGAGATTGCAAAGAGGTATGTTTGACTAGTATTCTACGTCATTCTAAAAAAAGACGAAAGACGAATGGAATGCTAGAAGTTAGTGAGATTCACACAATAAGATTTTTGTTGACGGGTCATATAAATGAATAATATAACACATAGCAAAAAAGGGTTTCAAAGTAGAAGCTACCATCCTAGCACATGAACCATGAGACATTAGAGCATTAAGATTTTAGAAACGTTCTGAATAAACACCATCCATTCAAACATGAACAGCAGAAAGGAGCTCTCCTGTTTTACTGTTAGTTCGTTCTTGTTAAATATCTGCTGGCTTGTAGGCACTTTTTAACACATTAATATACACTTCTCATAGTGTTTTTTGAAGGCGGATTTTAGTATATGTAGCAATCAACCTTTTTCGTCTTCTTCTTAAGCGTCATAGAACACTGGTTTAGCGCGTCTCCGCATAATGTCAGGTTAGCCTTACTGTGGCATTGCATAGGGCTTTGTTTACTGACTGCCGGAGATTTTGGGAAATGGTGCTCGGTTCCAGGCGCACAGCGACGAGCATCACAATCACTCGCCCAAGACGCCCCTTCCTTCAATTTTACGCGTCACAAGCGTCATTTTCATTTTGAAATCGAAATGGATACACGGCGCAGCCCTACATCCGGCACCGCTCTGAGGAGCGATCAGTCATACAGTGATAAGTGGTTAGTGAGGCGAGCAGCGTGGAAAAGGTACGACTCCTTCTAAAGGACGGCTTCCTGCCAGCTTTTCTGATGCCATTTTTTGTTTTAACTTCAATATCACATATCACTAACGCGCCATATCAGGCCATATTTTGTATCGTAACACCGCGGCACAAGTGATTGCTGAGTGATTGCGCCACGTGTTGAATGATAAATTGACATGGTACGTTTTGCCACCTGTGTACCACTACTGTACACTACAGAGAATGTCTTTATGCTCGACATTTAAATCGCGCCGAAATGCGGAAAAAGCTGAATAAGCTTTTTTCGCCATTAATTCACGATTCGCATAAAAAAAGCAATGAATTATCACAAATTGAACGTTTTTATACACCATCAGCTGATCGCAATAGACTTTACGACTGATTGTGCAACATCAAGAACTATATAATCTGCCCTGACGAAAAGGAGGGAGATTGTATGAGATCGGGCACAATTTATTCGATTACATGTTAGGAATGCGGAAAGAATATATAGGCGAAAGGGTAGACCACTTTTCATCCTCATAAAAGAACATTTAGATAGCAAAATCTATAATCGATGTAAGCAAGCCTTCAGGCTTAATATAATACATTAAAATACATCGATTAAAGCTTTGAAGTACTGTCACGATCCGAGTGCAGGATTAAAAGAAGCCCACGCTCAAAAGCTCTTGATGCATTTTTGATAGACGCCAAAAGCTCGAAAGCGTTTAACCGTCACACAAGACCTCGCGCTCTTTATTTCGTTGGGTTTTTTTGACCTGGCGTAGGTGGTATAAAAATAAGATCCCGAATCATTCGAATGGCTAGTAATACGTGAGCTCTGAAGGAAGCGGCTGTGAACGAAATGGCAGCCTAAATACTACTACGGACTACTCTACTAATCTCCGCGTTAGCTGATCAAGATAAGATTTTCCGACTTCCATATGTCGTTTTTTATAGTTATGCATAGGAGAGAATCTTCAAATATAAGTCGGACAACAGAAATTAACACTAAAAACGATTTGCTTATTCAAATCTTGTTTTCCATCTTTGCTTTTCTTCATAGACCTCGCCTCAAAAACAATTATAATTTGATAATCTCCATGACATGTTTGTATCCTTTTTGTGAGATCTAATAGAGCAATTTTGCAGTACTAAATGAGCCCGTTATGCCCTCGCAGGGTCATCAGTGGCATAGTGTCTTCGTTTCGACTGATTCCTTAAGAGATGCACTCTCACTTATCAATGAAATCGACGCCGATTAGCAAATCACCACAAGGACAGATGATAAATCCCCCATCATTGTAGTGAACAACCGCCGAGCTTGTGTCTGGTAAAAATGAATCTTCCCTTCCATTCGACTGTTTTTATAGGACCTTGCTCAAGAACAAGAACAATGATTAGATGTGATTATGGACCGTGATTATCTGATTGACAGATTACTACTGTTTTGGAGCGAGGTCTAAGAAAAAGTCGGAATAAGAAAGCATGATTCACTTTATTGGCCATTCTGGTCGTTCCAATGACGAGGGAAATTATAACTGACTTGTTGATAAAGGTGTATCCTTGAGGGATTGACAGAATCGATTAAACAAACCTCACAAATGCTCAAAACATGTTCTGCGATTAGCACCAAAAAATCTGCTGTGAAATACAGTGTGAGGAATACCTTCTTCCCAATAGGCTGGCATCCATTCGGCGTATGGGTCTGTCGCCACACGCAGGGAGTCGGGGATAGAGGTCATGGGCCTGTCCCACTACCACAAAAGTGCTAACAAATATAATAAACAAGAGAGGATGTCACTTGCCAGTTTATTGCTGCTTTGATTTACAATAAATATCAGTAATATCAGAAGCACTGCCAACTCAATATTCAGCTTCCTCCCACAGTGCCAGTTGCTGTGAAGAATTGCGATCCAAATGGACCCGATGCCAATAATCGAACTGCTTTGTTCATTAACATCTTGCCACATCTGTCTCGACCAATTCGCCATGATGATGTTTGTTGTCTATAGAAATATTTTTCAGTGAAAAACGAATTTGAATGCAAGAAGAGACTCGTTCAAACCGAAAGAGTCCTGAGATTGACGTGTGACTGGTGGAGACTGGCGTTATTTTCACCATAGTTGTCTCACTGCACATTTTATCCGCCATATCACGCGCGCAAATCCCAGTCACCAGTGTTGCCGACGATAATGCAGCGCGGTGGTTCCATTTCCTTGACTGAAACAAACTATGACCTTAAAAGTAACACCCTTTCCTACTATAGCAAATACTGAAAATGTTGAAAACGGTGTTGAGAGTTAATTGATGTAGTTTATCGATATCCTTCAAACCATCACTTGACACTTCATACACTGTATCATTCGCAGAAAAGGACTAAAAGATGGTTAAAAAGATTGCCGACGACTCTGAAAGGTTTTACTGTCAGTGTCATTCTGATGTTTTCAGTCAGTGTTTTGAAAATAAAATCGTTTTTCTAACTTTCCTCATATTCTGAGAAGCTGATAGAACAATTCAGATAGCCTTTCTCGAAGTTTTGCTAATTCAGTAGTACATGTACGTTTCGGCAATTTTGCTCACCTTTTTAATACAACACGCCTCACCATCCATTTTTCAAAGTAGGAAGGGGGCGCCGCCAGAATGATAAAATCTCGTCAAATTAAATCTTGTCTTGGTTCTTTTTTTTACAGTTGATGGCACATGACTGTCATTTATGACACTGTCATTTTCCTTTATATCGACACTTTCCCGAAAAATCTAGTCCTTCTGACTGCTATACTAACGAGGCGGACGAAATCTTTGAACCGTATCTGAACCACTGCCGTAACAAAAACCTCGAAACCGGTCAATTCAACCTTTCTGAATATACAGTGTTTGAGAAAAGAGGTTTTTAAAAACAGCTGAATAAAGAGCAGTGCCTATCTTATAAATGACAGCTACATGCCATCGTTGTAAGAAGAAATGATTTGGACAAGACTTAATTTAGCCAGGTCTATCATTCTGCACATCCTTCCATGGCTGATAGTGCGTGTGGTGTTGAGGAGGCAAGTGAAATTGCCGACTTGTGGCTTACCATTGGCCTAGAAAACCTCAGAAACAGCCAAATCAGCCTCTCTAAATTTAATTTTTGGTAATCTTGCAGCAATCATTTGATCTTTTCTAGGTGAAGTAAGCATAATTACGCTTTTTCTGAAGCTTGTGACTATTCATTTATGAATTTTCTGACCAAACATTGATTATTCAAGACCTCACCATTTCCATTAGAGTGATGGCAACCGCCTGACATTCCAAGGGTTCGTAAGAGATATTAAGAGAAAGCTGACTCAAAATGCCCGAGATTATAGGATCGGGTAGCAGCGCACTACGAGCTTGGAGTTCAAGAACATCAAAGACCTAAAGGCGTGATCATTATACCAAGTGGAAGAGCTTATTTAGGATTGTTTCGATGCTAAATTCTATGGAACAAAGCAAGTCAATTTATCACTAGGAGATCGACAACCGTCGGGAAAATTGGAGCCTGCCTCCTACGTCTTCTCACAGGTTGCGAAAAAGAACAGAGCAACTTGCAATTTAAAAGCGGCCGACTTACAGTTTGCATTACAAGACGTCGCACGAGTGCCTGAGCTCTTCCCTTGTCCACTTGCGATACTAGGTACCTGAGAAGAAACTTCAGGCTTTCCTGCATAGGCCATTGAAACAGGCAAAGAGAACCCGCTGACTGTGAAAGATCTACTGCTTGCTGCAACAAGGTTTCATTGTTCTTTTTAGGAACGACTAATCATTGAATGATTGCATCAAATCATCTTTGTAGTCTATTTTTACATTTAGTATTTCAAATTCGATAAATTTCATTGGAGACTTTGCTCTGCTGCGGTTTTGCTAATGAAATGTGAATATATATATTGTGAGTGTAGTTTGCAAATACCCATGTGAGACTGTAAATACCTATAGTGAGATGAAATTATCTGCTTATTACTTTGTCCCGTAGGCAGCACTCCACATCCTAACACAGCCGAAATTGTGAGTAACAGCGAGATCACGGAGCGATCAGTCGAAATTTTTAAGATGTTCATTTTTGCTCCTAGAATGAACCAAACATGGTAGATCCATCTATAATAATCTTCCATCGTTTGCACAGGATCGTTCACAAGACAGCAACAAATTTAGTACTCAACACTTACATATAAGTAACATAAGCGTGTCATTACTTTGACTTTCCCAAATGTTCTAACGACTTCTAACCAGATTGTTCCGTAGGAAAATTCTTCGGAATAATCGTTTATGACAAATTCTGCTATTTCGAAGCAAACCGCAATCGGTTAATGACGTGAATGAAGGGCATGTTCAATCTGAACGAGAACGAAGCTGAGAGGTTTAACAAAAAAAAGAATTTCACTGAATGCGCCGTTTTCTTAGGGTTTATTGGTTTAATTCGGTCTCCGCCTTCTCATATGATGTTGTCACATGAAATTACGACTTTCTCAAAAATAAAACATTCTAAACCAAGAAAACACATTACAAGTGCATTTTAATGGAAATAACTCTAGAAAAGAATATCGAATAGCGAGAACGAAGCAAAACTTTTAATGTGAAACGTTTCCGGCAGCAGGTTTCTAAATTTTGCAATGAAACATTACACTCCATGCTTTAGCTAGATTAATATAAGATAAACCGCGGAGAGAAATGCCTCATTATTACGGTTGATCTGACGCAGTATAGTAGTTCTAGGACATTTAAAAAGAAGGCGAAAAAAAATGAATCAAATGTTGGAAGTAGTGGGATCTGCACAATGAAAAGGAAAGAATTGTTAAGGAGAAGGATTAATAAAGTGCCAATAATAAAGTAATGAAAAGAGCCGAGGAGAATAGACATTCGATCGTAGAAAATTACTAAGACCAAAATTTTTGACACTGATGCCTCATTAGCTTTACCCTACTCAGTATGCTTATAAAAAATTTACTTCACAATGGGCCAACTGATAACTAAAGCAAGAACTTCCACATAATTTTATTGAAAGACTCCGAATCACACGAGAAATGTGGACACCAAGATTTGCCAATGGGAAAGTAAAAAGGAACAGTACTAGAATCTGCTGTAGAAAAATTACTGCATCAAATCATTCAGTTTTCACTGGGAGGCACAAGAATGCTACACTTTGATGTAATGGCCGAAGTAAAATCATTAAAGCAACTCGAGCGTTGTAAAGGACGTCATTGACGTGACAACTGAAGGTAGGCTCCTTAGACGATAAAGAATATTCGACTCATTCGCTCTATGCATATTTTTCCTAGAAGTAACAGCAATCATTCGAAAGCTTCAATCTTTGGCCAGAAGCGCACGTAGTCTGTTTTAAAACACCGCTCTATAACGCTGCAATTCAAAATAAAATTATTTTCCGTTCGTCCACGCGTTTGTTTTTATCCAGCTTATATTTCGCACAATATTCCTTTCTTAAATTGTTAGTACATTTTCGATAGCACAGTTTCTTGAGGTATTGGAAAGTACGTCTCCTTTTCAAAAAAGCTCTATTGATGGCGCTGTAGGAAAATGAAGAGATTTGTGTCCGAGCTCTTGCATTGAATTATTAATATTTATTCGATAGCGCAAGTATCAATAATTTCGACACTGCGCTTTTTTTTGGGAAAGATCGTTTTACTGCAGCATAGCACGGAAATTAAGATCGAGAATCACATATTCAGCGAGCTTGTTTACCGCCCAACTCACGAGCTGGGGGACACGGGCGATTGATAGGCGACCTGACGGGTCGGACGTGGGGAGTGCAACTTTTTTTCCAGTTAGGGACTCCATATAGGACTCATAATTTCAGATACTACGAGATTTCCTCTACAAGTTCATATGCTTTCGCTCTTCTCGCGGACTATACGCATGAAAAAATTAAAGCCTGCAGAGGGTGTGGAACTAATTTCATTTGAATGTTACAATCGTCATGGAAAAGCTTCTTCCAACAAACGGCCACGTTTGACTCCATCCAGAAATTTCTGCTTTCGAATTGTTGCTGACACTCCTATAGAAGATTCTTGCACAGCAAATGAGGTCGAATATTTTATTTATCGCCATCTAACATAGGAATTACCACAGTTGTTTTTGAAGTACGCTGTGAAGCAAATAGCGTTGCTGGTTATGCAAAAATGATGCAACTCAGGAATCGTTTGGACCATATATTATGATAAGATTGCCACTGTGTCGAAGTGGTGGGTACTAATATCATTAACCGTTCAAAACATCTCAATCAGCTTCACGCTTAGATAGTGGGAAAACCTCTTTGATCAATTCACAGAAATGCTATTCAAAAATGGTGACCTTAGGTAATTTCTTCTGAATATCGTTTCACTTAAGATTTTGCAGGTAAGGATATGCATGACTTTTTTTTAGTGAGATACTTTAACCCCTCCTATGTGTGGTATGCAGTTTTACATAAGAAATAGTTTTATCTTGGTTAGTGTATTAGCGAGAGTAGTCCGACTCGCAAACTCCTGGTAACACACGTTTTGTCTTTTTGGCGAATGACAATTTGAAACACCGTTGACGCTGTAGAATCATTTTGCTGTGTTATACGATTTTGTAACTGCCAATTGTAGTTGAACTAGCAGTTCCATATTGCAGCATTTCCATACCGTAGCAATAACACGATGCACCAGTTCGATGTTGCAGTAGTTTTGGTCATGCACGAGTTCTACATTCCGCAGTTCGGCATTGTTTAGCCGAATCACTGAAAGAAGCATAGTTTTGTTGGAGCATTTTTTCACACTCGGGAATGCAGTACTGTGCTGAGCCGGTGAATTTCAATTAGTGCTTCCACGAAGCTGTTTTATCGATAGTCATGTGAACCAAGGTAATTCACAACTTCACTTAATGTGGATTGTAACACAGTAGGATCAGATCATCTCAGCGCAGTTTGTGTCCAGTATGAAAAGGCAACAACGTTTGCAATCGATATTACAACCATACAGTGGCTTCATGCTGTTCTGCTTTCCCACATGTAGCGACCGTGAAGACCAACTCTGAAGGCAAGAAGAATATCACTATGATCGTTCGACGCGTTATCGTAGTGTTCTGATAAAGGCGATACTGTCCAAATGTCAGCAATAGTAAAGATTTAGTATAGTCATATGTAAACTCAGTGATAAAGTGAAACATTAATTCTTTCAGAAACACCAACTGTAATTGCCACGCGCAGTGAAAACCACGGCCGGTGCGTGATTTTTGTTATTTTGATTAGCTTTTCACCGTTTTGGAAACAAATTAAAGACTTCTTTTTTATATTCCGATATTTCACAATTTTTTCACACATTCATATGCTTTTCGTGCAAATATAATGTTCATGTTTAAACAAGCTCTCTTTTACTGCTAATGTTGGTATTCTGTCAATTGAAATAACTGCTTACAGAGTTGTCAGTTTTGATATATTTTATAATGTACAATGCTCAAACAGTTGTAATAGTAAGTGAAAATTGATAACAATAAATAGATTATTCAAAAGACGCTATACAGTGCATGCGATGCCAGATCATTTGCTATGCTTTTACCTTGACCAAGTTTTCATAACAGAGATTCGTTCATTTTTTGATTATTTGTGCTTGATACACGAGGAAGAGTCGGTAAGTTTATGGATTATGGAAGATTTTGTGAGAGAAGGGTCAGTCGTATCTAGGAGAATTACCAACGCAGGCACGCTTTTCATTATATTATTGTCTGCAGCGCACTCCCAAGTTTTATTTACAGTTAGCATCTATTCTTTGCTGGCGGTAGAAGCTCATCACTTCGACAACGCGTTTATTGGCTGTTGTACCAAGTCCACACAAGTGTGATGAATCATCATTAATGCAAGACATAATAGCTGTTGCATATTTCTAGACAATGTAATTGTACTGAGTGTAATTATGTCGCGATAATCGCTCAAATTTTTTTTTTACTTGACCGTCTTTAGCGGTTGAATGATGTGATAATATGCCTAGTGATGGAGAGTGATGTGCAAAGTTTTGCGTCGAGTGAGATTCGAATCCATATTTCGTTCCTATCCGAGGACCCATGCTAAAACGTTGCATCCACCGACGCCCTTTTATTAGTTCAGCACGCGCCCCCCGGATAAGGTGAAATGTGGGTTTGATCCTCAACTGGCAGAAGTTTTTGCGTACAACTTTACATCACTGGATGTATTATTATATCATACCACTGCTAAGGGCGGTTGGATAAAATGACTTTTGTTTGATCATCAATATTCAATATCTGTCAGTATTAGAGGGTTCAGTATCGATTGCGACCACCTGCACCAGACTGCTGACATTGGCTGATGACAAAAAAGACACGTAGCGGCGTAAAAAATAGTGTGCCAAAACGAGCGTTGGTAGTGTGACGGCTTAGCAAGAGCTCCGGGCGGTGAAATGTAGGGTTTTGAATCCCAACTGACACATAAGTTTTGCACATCACTCTTTATCACTGGCATAAAGATGTCGATTTTTTATGGTAGTGCAAATTAATTTCTCATGAAGGGCCTACTTTTATAAAGGTTATCGTAAAGTTGTTAGCTGTTGATGTTGTGTGAGAAATCATTCCTAAGCAAGTACTTTGAATAAAAGGTCTTCCACATTAATGAAACTTGGAGTCTCATACACGCTCCACAAATTGATGATTGTGAACTCTATCAAGGTCTATTTCCGACAGCGTACTAAAAGTCACACCACATAGCTTCTCGGAAATGTCATACATTGAAGAAAATGTGTTTCTAGAATTACACTTATTCATATCGTCAGAAAGCGAAAAGTAAGAGATAGAGATGCGTTGCCTCCCCATTAATGTGGCGTTCGTTTGATAAGGAAAATTTTTAGGGACACGTGGGCGCTTATTTAGAAGGCCTTTAGTAGTACATCATTCTTTCTGATTATAAATTGTCTTCAGCGTATGAATTCTACATTACAAGTACATTGCACTCACTGCGAAGCTCGAGTGACGAGCTAAATACTCAGAATAAGAAACGTGATATCACTCCCTAACTATAGGGTACAAAAAAATTAGTCAGGAAGGAACCAACAATCTATTGATAAGCCGTACATAAACGATAACGACACACGCAAAGCACTCCGAAGGCAAAACGTAAATTCTGTTTTGCCTTTTTTTTATGAAACAGTAATTAGCTTGCTTTGGGGATCAATCTATGTATTTAGTTTGTAGTCAGAATCGCCGTTTTTCAAGCTATCAAATCTCCATCTTAAGTTTAGAGAAAAAAGCTTTGCTTGGTAAAAAAGCCAATCAAACAAGAGTGCAAAGTACACAACACACTTTGAGAAAAGAGCTTTATTTTATCCTTGTTTCAGTAGTTCACTAGAGAAGCTTTTTTCATTGATCAGGCACACCATTAGAACATCAATTTTTCCAGCTATCGAACGACTACTCTCGACGAGGATGTCGCGATTTGGTGCGTGTACTATGATTGGTACACGTGAGACCCGAACGGGTTGATAAATTGTAGCGAGGCTCGTTTAGTAAACAAAAATAAAAGCTGTTTGTTATTCTAAAACAACAGGGAACATAGAATCAGCTGCTAAACTTCCCTGATATCGGCCACTTCAGTGCAGCATCGTTTACACAAATGACCGTTCATAAACGCTCCAACATTTTCACCACGAGATAGCAGTAAAAGAAATGATTTGTCATTTCACACGTCTGCTATTCAGATGACGATGGCTTGGGTGTGCTATTTTATGACCTTTTTCTCAGGGTTTCACAGGCAAGCCATTTGAAATTTTATGGGAAAAAACATTCAAGACTCTAAATGAATACCTCTGCTAACGACCGCTCTTTTACAGACACGCTCAAAACGATTTAGTTCCGATAAGGATATGACATGTTCTGAGCCGATAGGTCTAGTGCTATATACTCCAATGAATTATCACACCATCAGTCAAAGTTTGAAGGCTTTTGCTGAGGTTCAATGTGTTAACAAAATTCTTCGACTCGGAACATTAATATTATTGTTTTCCTTACCCATAAAAGGCAAATGGAAGTCACAGCCATCGCTGCTGAATCATCAGCCCTTTTTGTAGAAATTATATGAAAGCTAAATATAGCAGATTAAACACCCCGTGTCGCTTTGATCAAACTGCTGAGCGGCGAGCAGTGCTGTCGTAAAAATCTTCCTTCGCTTTCAGTACGAGATATTGCGTTACAACCGGATAATTGGTCAATAAGGAGAAAGTATCGAAGTTGCTTCTTTTACATTGAAAACTCGATGTTTTTACTAAGTAATAAAGGGCGTAAA
The DNA here is from genome assembly GCA_019055375.1 of Parelaphostrongylus tenuis. NCBI lineage: Eukaryota > Metazoa > Nematoda > Chromadorea > Rhabditida > Metastrongylidae > Parelaphostrongylus > Parelaphostrongylus tenuis. Next base: position 29,862 of record JAHQIW010006093.1, read on the forward strand.
CTAACAATACATGCCGTGTTTCCTCCAAATTAATCATCGCTGATAACGATTTATACGGCATGACTGGTAATCATTTTTTGAGCCACGCATGTCAGTGGTCTGTCAAGGAGGGCCGACTTATAGAGCCCGATACACGTATTTCGATCTTGCGATCTCGTCAGTCCAGCTGTTACCCTTTCTCGTCTTTTGCCAGTCCTGTGTGGATGGCAGAAAAATTGTCTTTTTTCTCAACTGAAACTTCCACGAGATTATTGCATCTTCTTCCTCAAAATTTGATAGCTATTTAGACTATTCAGTCAATGATTGCTTTAATGTAACTTTCCGCGTGCTGTGAACGATAACTCAGATTATCCAATGCCACAAACTTGTTGTAAAGAGCGACTGTGAGTGTAATGGGCTACATAATGGTTCTATGATTACCACAGAGTTTCACATTTGAGACAAATACAGAAATACACCTAGCACGATGCGTTGATATCTGATTTGGAAGCGCAATCATTGACTGAATAGTCTAAATAGCTATCAAATTTTGAGGAAGAAGATGTAATAATCTCGTGGAAGTTTCAGTTGGGAAAAAAGACAATTTTCTGCCATCCACACAGGATTGGCAAAAGACGAGAAAGGGTAACAGCTGGACTGACGAGATCGCAAGATCGAAATACGTGTATCGGGCTCTATAAGTCGGGCCCTCCTTGACAGACCACTGACATGCGTGGCTCAAAAATGATTACCAGTCATGCCGTAAAATCGTTATCAGCGATGATTAATTTTGGAGGAACACGGCATGTATTTTTAGTTTACGCCCTTTATTACTTAGTAAAACATCGAGTTTTCAATGTAAAAAGAAGCAAACTTCGATACTTTCTCCTTATTGACCAATTTATCCGGTGTAGGCGCAATATCTCGTACTGAAAGCGAAGGAAGATTTTTACGACAGCACTGCTCGCCGCTCAGCAGTTTGATCAAAGCGACACGGGGTTCTTAATCTGCTATATTTTAGCTTTCATATAATTTCTACAAAAGGGCTGATGATTCAGCAGCGATGGCTGTGACTTCCATTTGCCTGTTTATGGGCAGAAACATTAATATTGAATGTTCCGAGTCGAAGAAATTTTGTTAACACATTGACACCTCAGCAAAGCCTTCAACTTTGACTGATGGTGTGATAATTCATTGGAGTATATAGCACTAGACCTATCGGCTCAGAACATGTCCATATCCTTATCGGAACTAAATCGTTTGAGCGTGTCTCTGTAAAGAGCGGTCGTTAGCAGAGGTATTCATTTTAGAGTCGTGAATGTTTTTCCCATAAAATTTTCAAATGCTTGCCTGTGAAACCCTGAGTAAAAAGGTCATAAAATAGCACATACCCCAAGCCATCGTCATCTGAAATAGCAGACGTGGTGAAATGACAAATCATTTCTTTTACTGCTATCTCGTGTGTGAAAATGTTGGAGCGTTTATGAACGGTCATTTGTGTACACGATGCTGCCGCAGCATCTCAAAGTTGGCAATTTCATGATTTATCCTTTCACAATAGCTTTCAGTTGTCTTTATAAGCCAACTTGTCCATCACCGGAGTGCTAGATGTAATAGTTAACATAAGTTGGCAGAATCGAACTAAAAAAACCACTTCCTATTTCGAAAGTCGTATGTGACTGCATGCATTGTGATACGAAAATTCACATATCGAGAAAACTGTATGACTGAGGAAAAGTCTCAGAATCTACAAGTACTTTTCAATACAAAGCCATAATGCACGAAAAGTCACACACGTTTTGAAAGCGGCCCAATAGGATAGGTTAGTGCTCATGTGCACCTGACCACATACTTGACGCCGTCTATCCTAATAACCACCTCAAACCACCGTATTTGATATTCGGCTCGGCACGTGACGTGATCGCGCAGCGGTGCGCAGCGAGCTACGACATAACAATGCGGAATTTTTATAATGATGTTCCGTATTTTTGTCGGTCACTTTTGGAATGTTATACGGCCAGAAAATTGTAAAAGGATGATTGACGAGAGTTCACTAAAGCTGTATTTTTAGCAGTGATTATTGCCGATGCTCCTACCTACAACTCCGCATATTCATCAGAAAGACCAGATACTCACAAAATATGAAGTGTCTTCAAACTCTACCGAACAATTTCATGCTAATCCAGTCCTCATTCTTTCATCAATCACGTCCATTTTTAGCGTTTATTTTTATGTTGACAACTTTTCGGTTCTTACTCATTGTCCAAAATGAATAGTAATCAAATAATCAACTACTTTATCAGTTTTATCTTTCAAAATCAAACATTGCGACGAAGATCATCCAAATTTTGAAATTATTCATTTCAAGAAATACCCCAAAATCGTAAATAATGAATAAAAATGAAAAACTGATCAGCTGGTTTGTCAATATAATGCTGGCATATTCACCCGCGATGTCGCTTCATCAATAGCTCACTATTTCTCGGTATTAGTAAACTCCTTCAGTTCAAGCTTTTTTGGATCACAAAAGACTTTCTTCTATTTTTTTATTGCTACTAAGTTTCTATTATTAGCGTTCATTCAACACTATGAGCACTTTTTATCGTAGTGATTTTGTGCAATGAAAAATTTGCCTCGTTTTGCGCTCTCTGTGTTCCTTTCATTTGAATGCCTCTTAAAAAAGACTCCAAGTACACGACCCGAATTCTTAGCTCCTCCTGAACCCCAATATGACCACATCAGGTGTTAGACGTCCAACATCATAAAGATATTCCTTCATGTTGCCCAACTGCTTTCCAATCGTATCGTTTTTACCAATAGGATTATTCCCTCTAACCGCATGAATTGTTCAGTTCTTTCGCCTATCACCGTTCAAGCAAAAGTTTGAAATTGTTGCTCCTGTCGTGGATATTTATGGTATTGATTCACATAGGATTTATTGACTTTCACGGCGTAACTTAGAGTCC
>JAHQIW010006095.1:0-49739 GCA_019055375.1 Parelaphostrongylus tenuis
CTTGACTCGCCGGAAGGTATGTCAAATGAAGCAACGAAAACTGAGAGTTAGCTCTAGAAGCACATTTGTTCCAATGAATTACGTCCTCGCCTATAGGCCTCCTTCCAGCTTTTCCAATTTGGCACTGTGGACGCTCCATATGCCTTACAACTGACCAAACGAAAATCTCTCTCGGAAAGGATTGCAGTTTTATTTTTTTGTGTTGACTGTACATAAATTTGAAAAATAATACACGCATGGCAATTGCATTCCAAGCTGTGGAGATTTTTGAGTACGTATGGCTAGTAGTGTTCTTTTGATGTTCTAGTCGTCAAACGGATTGGACATATGAATCAGCATAGGGCAGGAACACATAGTTTTCCCCCTTGGAATTAGCTTCCGCTTTCGTGCTGTGAAGTAAATTGTAGCTGTTTTTCCACAATGAGTCGCCTCAGCATGACCGATATCACAAAAGGAAAGAGACCGACGAGATGACTTCCTTCTTCTAGCACACCAGTAGTCCAAAGAACAATCGAAAATTGGAATGATCTTCGGCGGTAGATCAAAAAACACGAAGGTGGTGGCCTAATTTTTATGTTCAACACACAGCCTATATTGCTAGACGAAGTAAGAGTGATCGATCACCCATTTGATGTCAGAAGATTTCAATGACCTTAACCGTTTACTTGCTGCGATCCATGTCATATTAACAAGCAGGGTACATTTAGTGCATTTTACGCTAATTTCCTGGCTATAAAATGGAAATATCGAAGTTTTGTTGAACTGAGTGTTGACGCCTAATGTCTCTGATATTTATACCTGTGTGTAGGAAAGATCATCAGTAAATAACATCAATATCAGTATAAGTGCTTCTACGTGTATTATTTGTAACAGAAATGGGTAGTGCACTTCAAAGTGGTTACATTTCTTCTCTTTGTTTTTTCGAATTTCCGTAGGTTAGCCAGATGCGGAGTGTAGTTTGTGTCTACGGATTTGTAAAACAAGATAATTTCTTATACAACAATTGAGGCGGTCAAAAAGATTAGAGTAGAGATTTTTTGCTTTTGTAATTTGCTTGAACTTCCATCGCCAAAGATTTTTTTCAAAATAGAAATTGAATTCGTTTCTAGTTTTTGAATGCGACACGTGCGATAGAATCAGAAAGCGAGATGAGCATCATATACCACAATGATAAGCTGCTTAAATTGCCAAGATATCCATTTGTAAAAGCTCTTTTTAAAATTATGGATCATGACCCCTTGAGAACGTATGCATCTCAGAATTAAAGAGAATTTCTCCTAAGATAATAGCAGTTCCTTATTCCTTGTTGTGACGCGGTGGCACTGTTCCACATCCAAAGGCCTATGAGACCACGAGACGATGCATAGGGAAAAAGCAAGTTCCACTGAAGCTTTTTCGGTATTGCATATTTTAGCCGAAATTTTGCAACGCTTTCATTCTGGATTGAAAGAAAGCCGAAAAGAGTTTTTGACGAAGCAGTTATCACTGCCTGAAATTATTGCGACAGCGTCATTTTGCTTCTAACGGCGAGATTAAATATCGTTTTTCACGTCGCTGAATAAGAGATCGAAGGAACGACATCAAAGGTAGACGAAACTGTACTGCTTTCGAGAATTAATCATGATCAATTGAATTTACCGAAAACCCAGAAGCCGTCCTTTTGCAACCATATGATCGCCCCGTGGTCCATAAACCTTGCGCGCCTCTTCAATAGCATTTTCACCTAGCGCCATTCGCGTATGAGTAGCAAGCGAGTTATTATCCAAGACAGCTCTATATTGAAGGAAATACAAGCGAATTGTACACCAAAATGTCTACAAAAAAAAAATGGACGATTGAACGATACCAAAATCATGCAATTTTATAGCGAGAATAGTATTAGGGAGATCATAACGGCATAGAGTTTTTGCACAACCCATTAAAAGTGTATTGGAAAACCTACTATGACAGTGGCTACTAAGAAGCAGGAGCTGACTGAATAAAGTTCCATTTAGGAATAACGAAAGACAAATTTGAGGAGTAAACGAAACATTTATTTGCTGTCTAATAAAACCGGATTTCTTCTACATTCAACATAGTTGTGGAAGTATTTCTCGGACCTTCTATAAGTTTTCCAACATTTTGTATTTTTCGTTCTATCCTCTCTGTCAAAGGGAGAACTAATGAATATATGGCATTTCAAACCTCTGCACTCCATGTCTTTGATTATTACAGTCAAAGACGGGCGAGAAAACTAAACAAAGATGCATTTAACGAATGGGTGTTATGTTAAAGAAATTCTATGTTAATTACAGCTACTTCGCCTGGTATGGCGACCATAAAAGTCTTTTCGTGTGACGTCACCGAAAAATGGAAGCAGTGAAATTACGCCGTCAAAGTGTGAGAAAGATACCATACACAACTTTCACGATCATTTTAGCCTTTAACAATCAATAGTTCTTGCTCTAAAGTGGAAATTAGTTGAACTATACTTTACAATATATTCGAATCTTTGTGTAAACAAGCCGGGATCATTTCCGTTTTTCGGTCTCGGTTCTAGCGCTCGTGGGAAAGTAATTTTTCGGTGATTTTCAAAGTCCGTCGGAACTGATGTTAACATAAAGCTTTACTAGGTTAACGTTTCGGACATTTTCGCCTTCTTTAGATCTAATGATTCTTGTCCGATTGTCCACGGTCTTTCATCCTGCTGTAGTCCTTTATCTTGGTGGTCATTTGAGTCGAACCTTTTCCGATGTCATAATTACATATCAAGAATATTGAGTGGTATGCAAGGCATACGACATCAGGTGGGAGTTGAACCCACGTTTCTCCCATAGCGGAACGGCTAAGACGTAAGATCTTACCTCTGCTTAGAAGCAGTAGAAACAAAGAATTTACTCATATTATATAACTCAAAATAGCTGTCAATATAACTGAGTTCAATGACGACACATGTGTTAATGATAATTGGATCTTTCATACAGGTGTTTAACTCAAGCATGAGAGTAGAGTCGAATGTTTCGATGAAGCTGATAAGTCATTCGATGCCTGTGTAACAGGCTTACCAAATTCATCAAGTCGAATGTCTCACCAGAAACCAAGAACTTGTCAGAGAAAGATACGATGAAACAAGATCAGATTACGCTAACGTTGGAATCAAAGTCACACTTTCGTCGATTATCAAAAACTGTAAGCTGTCAGACAGATTCAACTTTTCATGAATTGTTCAATGGTCAAGGTGGCCATGAAATCTTCTATTGATGTGGAAAATAACAAGGCCTTGATTCTTTCATAGAGCTTTCAAGAATATTGATGAAAATAAAACTCATAAAAAAACGTGTCCGTTTATTATGAAAATTTTTGTGTCACTTGGTGAGCTCAAATTTGTGTTTAGGGAAAGAATGCGATGACACAGAATCAAAAGTCACTCATAGATGGCCCTACCGTAAACTATTGCTGCAAAGTACGTTAGCGGTCGGGATCACCCTGTGGGCCATAGTATTCAAAACGGTAAAATCACTTCATCTGTCTAAACAGCAATAGCTGAAGCGGAGCAGACATTATTTTTCTTTGAGATTTCAGACGCGAAGTAGGGATACCGATGAAGGCAGTGTGTGATTCCATAACTTCAGATGCTACCTACTGAAGGAGTGAATCATTGCTTTCAAAGTAGCGATGTGTTTTTTCACATCGAGAAGGAAGTATGCATTCATACAATTTTGTTTCTCAGTTAAATCGGCGAATCGAATGATTTTTCGCCATTGCTCAATGATTGAATGAAATTCCTTGATTTACCAGATTGCCGCGTGAATTCACAATTGGTAATGATGCAACTCATAGCACTTCATCTGCAACATTTCAAATAGAATCCTCCATTCTTCTTCAGACGTCATCGTTTTGCAACTCTATTCATTCACGCGCCACCATAGGTATTATGAGACTGCCAGACATGAATGTGGAGTAGCTTTGTAATGTTTTTTGTGATGTTTCGAGATTTTGAAAGTTTTCCAAACCGTTGATATTTAGCACATAATTTTACTGCTTGCTACACTTTTCACGAAGTCACGTGATTTCACATAATTCTATCTCTTCAGTCAGTCAGAATTCTTTTTATCTGACCGCCATTTTGCGGTGGTTTGATCTTGTATTATACCCAATAATGTGCAGTGCTGTGCAAAAGCAGTTGCGTCAGCCGGGATTCGAACCCAGATCTCACTCTTTCCGGGAGCGTATGCTAACCGTTGCACCACCGGAAAGAGTAAGATCTGGGTTCGAATCCCGGCTGACGCAAATGTTTCTGCACAGCACTCCACATTATTGGGTATCTTCAGTCAGTATTAGAATTTCGAGCAAAAAGGCGGCACAAGAAGGAGCATTTATATAGAAAATTTTTCTGCTATGATTATATTTGACTCGATAAATTGAAACACTTGAATAATCTTCGCTCAGATCTCTTTCTTTTCTTGAGTTCTTAATGAATCTGTGGTTGCACTAACCTTCCACACTTCTTGGACTTTAGCTAGCAAAAGAGAACGAACCTAGAAAAGATCCATAAAGCACTCTGAGTGGGGCTGTTTCAATTTTTTTCTTTTGCAGTTATCATTACACTAAGAAGCATGAGCTACTCGGTGAATACTCCTCTTTTAATTTTTAAATGATGAATGATCGTAGTGATAAGTGATGTGAGGTCGCATTCCGTGGAAAGTAGTCGTTTTTACTTGCCTTTTTGTCACCAAACAGAGTCCTTTCACTCGATTAATAGTAGTCACTCGTCATTTGGAGAAATGTGTTTCAGAATCCAATGTAGTTGCTAGAAAGCCTTCTTAATGTGCACTACCGAAAAAGAAAAAAGGCGCTTCACCTTCAGGGCAGTTAGCGCGTTTCTTGAACTTCACAGCGAACTTTGTTCGGAATTATAAAGCAAACTCTTCATTATGGGAGCACTTCATCGTTGCGATAAGATAGCATGCTACTAAGGATATTTCAATAGAGTTATTTTCTATGCGATCACGTTCACGCGTTATATTTACACGTATTTTTTAACAGTAAAGTGACATCCTCGGAAAGTCAAAACATTTTCACCTATTTTTGTTCACTTATTGCTTAACTTGTCAGAGGGAAAGCGCCTTCTCCCATTCATCATTCTTCTAACACCATAGTTATTTACGTCTTCTACAATTAACCTCAAATATCGGGCATGTATAGTTGCAAAGGTCGATTGCTTTCTTGTAGGCAGGCATTATTGTCGTCTTGAACAGACAGCGTCGTGATGAATGTGTGTGGTGAATATGAGTCACGACATCTCCTATGACAACCACTTCCAAAGGTGGACCTCAGAAGACAATGAATGTAGAGCGATCACATTGTGAGCAATGTAGAATACGTTCATGGAGAGTCCACACAACGTAATTCTACATCTTGCTGATGTACGAGACCTATTATTTAAAATAATCATCTAGGAATACACTATCAACTTTGCAGCCGGCCAAAAGTTGTTCGGAGAGTTCTATCTTTAACTGCGTACACCGAAGCGTTGTGCTAGCTTGGAAAGAAAGTTTCCATAGTTTAATAAAATATTCAAACTTTATGCATATATTCAGACAACAAACAACAATAACTGTCCTTCAAAATACAGGAGATGATTATTCACCACTTCTTGCCATCGGTCTGCCACGTTTCGGATCTGATGGAAGTACCACTCCTTCGGCTTTGAATCAAAAAACTCTGGACATGCTTCCTCAGCTTTATCGAAAGATTCAAATCTGCGACCTTCAAAAAGTGTTCCGTTGATCGAAAAACGCCGTAATCAGATGGAGCAACGTCCGGACTATAGGGTGGATGCGGTAGAATCTCAACTCCGTCCAAGAAACGACATTCCCATCCAAACGATGGAAATTTTTTTTTCTAACTTGGTGGTTAATGGTGCAAGATCGGTAATGAATAGTCCGCATAAATCAATTGACTCCTTCCACGTGAGCATTACTCGCCTTAAACACATCCCCGTCGCAAACCAATGGGTAGGGTTCAAAGCGGCAGAACTTTCCTCATCCATTTTCCGATCAGCTCTGATTTATAATCTCTTATTGTCTCACAAAAACTCTAAACTCCAGCCACTGAAGAGAACAGGGTCTTGATAATCTAGCCAATGGACTGTCATTACCACTACTGCTGCCACTACTATTACGAACTTCGTCGGTTAATCAATAGAATTTCTTTAAGATTTACAAATTTCTCTCATCCATCCAACTAAGTTGTTCTTCATCGCTCAAATTGCATCTACGAAGAGTGCAATAATTTCCAAGGTGTTATCGGCTTCGCCATCGACTCTCTCATCTTAACTGTTTCCCATAAGAAAAACGAGAGGGCTTTCCCAGCCTTACAAGAAGGTACAACAGAACCTTTCGCCTAAATTTTTTCAGGCAAACCTTTCTCCTACATTTGCTCAGATTAGTAGCTTTAGATTAGTCTACAAATATTGGACTATTCTCGTATAAAACTTCTCGTTACAAATGGCGAAGAATTCCCATTGGAAGCAATTTGGCGTATCACAAAGTTTTTGATGTACTGTTGCTCCTCTAAAACCACTTTCCTGTGGTTGCAATGAAGTTTTTTGGAGAGAGAGGAACTGGAAGGAGTAGAGGAAGACGTCCTAACGGTATTCAATTAAAGAGAAAGTCAGAGAAGGCGTGAAATTGGTGCACATGCCAGAGTCGAAGTTGTCACGATAAAATGTGCTCACAGTGCAGAAAACATTTTTATCCACGGAACGATAAATCAAGGTTTGTTCTATGATTCCATAATGTTCTGAAGTACACATAACAAAGAAGTAATTCAAAATTATTGATGAAGTTGCACCGTATGCGGATACGATGCATTATTTTTTGTCAAGCTATATATTGCCTATGTAGAAATCGAAAAAAAAAAACTTATCATGACTAGCTGACGCAAGATTTTCAGAGTAGTAGTAATAGCAGTTGAGCTGACGTCTCCACGATTCTCCTTTTTCAGGGCCTGTACGTATCTATTTTAACTAGTACTCTACCAATCTCGGGTCACCTAATCAAGATAAGTTCTTTCGATGTCCATATATCAATTATCATTGCCGAAGTTTGTAAAAAGTCGAGCTGTTCAATTATTCATTCTCTATGAATTTTCAATCTTTATAATAAATTTTAGTGTAACATGAAATGAGAGAGTATCAAAGTATGAGATTTGTAATGTCGCACTTGATTTAAATGTATAAAATGATGAGGTGATTAATCATTTGACATTTTAATTTACGACTACGTGTATCGATGAATTTTCACCGACCTGATAAGTAAAAGATAAATATGGTTGAAATAAATAGATATAACTGATATATAAAATTTAATATGTCACTGAGCTAAGAGCAATTTCGATGTTGTTGGGTCAGAGCTATACGTGCGTTTCGGCGGTGTCGCCCACATCATCAGTGACCCACGTCTCATTCTGAATCGTGCAATATAGCAGCGATGGCGAGACGTTATTCATAGTGATAACATGATATTGTGCTATCACCACTTTTTTCAGTTTATGAACTATTAAATCAATAAATTAAGGCTTGTAATGAATATGTAGAAACCAATCTCATCCACCGTGTTCAAACCTCACTCTAAGCAACCTGCGAGCACGTTCTTAAGCCTTTTCGAAGTTCTTACATCAGAGCCATGCGTACGCCTAGGGGATGTCGCCCGCTTTAACAAAGGCCTACGCCTCAAGCTGATGTGATAAAAGTTTTGAGTCTTTTTTGCAAGCATTGCTTGAGGAATGCGTTTCCTCAAGAAAGCATTGGCATTATTTCTGTTACCGATAGCCTTACTTGTGTCGCTTTCATCATTTTCTACCCTCTATTGCACAAGATTCTCAGTGGTGATAGAAGTTCGCATTTCATTAGAGAATTACCATATCGCCATTAAAGCGCGCCCCGCTCACTCGGCAACCGTATCACGTATCAGGCGAATTATCAGAGCGGAAATCAAAGGTGAGAAAGAGGCCCTCAGAGCCAAAGTTTTAATCACACAGAATTTTTCCATTCACAACTCCCTCTAACAAACTCTTTGAGCTTTTTTTTCGTTTGAGAACTGAAGCATTGCAGATTTTTACCATAACATGAGATGCTCAAAAATTCCAGTGCAGCTGGCTTACTTGATATGTCTCGTTTTTGTGGTTTCACCAGCATTCGGATGTGGGACAATGCTACCCGGTCAAGGTATCGAACAAAGAAATTTCTGCTCTTTCGAAAAAATTTCCTTTATTTATCAGTACATGCTAACGTTCTAAAAGTGGCAGAGATTATAATTTTGAAGTAGCCTTCTTTGGGCACCTTATCATTGTAAATAAGAGATTTTTGTCTCGTTCTCTGTTTTTCTTGATATGCAGTATCTGAGAAAGTGCTTTTAAGTTGGGTAACAAGTTCAGTGTATTCTTTTTTGTAGTGGATTACACTGATCCTTTGCTCCTATGAAACGCAACGTTTTGTGACTAACCCACGAAGGTTGGGCAAAAAGTAGAAAAAGAAATAGAATAAGAAATAGAATAAAATAAATATACTTCTAGGAGTGAAATCATTATTTTGCTTGAATCAGTGTAAATAGAGGCATTTATGCTAATATTGAAAGTATTTACGTAGTAGTAACCACTATTACACATGGGCATAACTCTCCGACGAATTTTTAAATAGCCGCAGCCTGATCTAAGAAAAACCTCAATTTTTTTCCATTTTAAAGCTAGGAAGAATATCCTTCAACGTCACTGGATTTACTTTGCCTGTTAACATGGTGTGGACCACACCAGCCGAAGCGATCAAAGCACCTGGAATTTCAAGAAGCGCAATGGAGGTCCAGTCATTCGTACAACGCCTAACAATGCAGGCTGTGAGTTTTACAAGAAAGCTAAAATTCTATGCTGCACTACCTTTCTGCTTTGGTGTGTCTAATGTTGACCGCTCCAACTTCCAATGAACTTCTTTAGGCCATTGATGTATTAGAGGAACAAGGCCGTCGTGCTGGTCTCTTCCCTGCCGTGATATCAGGCATTTTGGATCAGCTCACCGTAAACACCAGTTACAGTCCACTCCAATGCGCTCAAGTGAATGTGAACCCAGCCGTAGACGCGGACACTATGAGTACGTGCTTGGTGCTGCTTTTCAATTCCGCTTCATTGAAAAATGCAGATTAAGCTTTGGATTATGGACTGTGCGTAATCAACTTTTTCAAAGTCCAAAGAAAAAATGTTTTCAGTTCAGCTTTTCTTTAACTTTATGTGCGCTGGTCTTAACAGAAATGAAACTGACGAAATCTCTCTCTTGGAAAAATTTTTTCTCGGTCATCGGTGGGCAGACTGGCTCGTCTAGAGGGCAAGTATTAAGGTCAACAGAAGGCCCCGAAGTGCTACGTTTCTCTGGGGCGTATGTAGACTTAGAGGCTAGGATCCCTGTTTTCAATGCGCAATCTTCTCATACCTTCTTCTTCTACAAATCGAATTGTTTGAAGGCAGTCATTAATAGTCACTTAAGCACTTTAGCCCTTATTTGATCTCGTCATCACAGCCGCCAGTCTTCTTCACTGTGCAGATTTCAGTACATCCAGCACTTAGTTCGTTTTTCGTCTTTTTCCTGAGCGTCGTAGAATACTGGTTGAGCGGGCCTCCTTGCAATCTCGAGAATAGCCTTGGTTTAGTGTTCCATAGGACGTTGTTGTTGACTGTCAGAGAGAAGTGGAGGGCGACTGCCAGAGAGAAGTGGAGGGCGCAGCTCGGCTTCACGCGCGTCGTGACGAGCATCACAATCACTCGGCCACGGCGTCCAGTCACATAAGAAGGCGTTAGAAATTGCCTGTAATAGTTGGGCTTCTCCTTGTGCAATAGGGGAACTGCCAAATTACCCTACGAGTGTTCATCTCTTACGTTCAAAACTCAACAAACTGTATCGAGTAACAGGACAATAAAAACAGTGAAGTGAGTGTTGTTTTTGTGAACTCAAATGAGCTATAAGTACGGTACTGTTAAAAAGGACGAGTGTGATATGGCTTCTGGAATATTGTAATCATTTCAAGGCTCCAGAAAACGCTACAAAATCATGGTGACAATTTGTAACTATAGTGCAGCGCGCTTGCATATGAATATTCCTTAAAAGAACTCATGGTGCAGAAAGGAAGGACGATGTACAGTGTCGTTTTCCCGGCCGAGAGATGGAGCCGCTACTCATTTCACGTTGTCCATAACGCTGAAGAATGGTTTTTGGAACATGTTATTACTAGAGATGCCAGCGGCATTGGCGTTGTAATCAAAACGGGTATGACCCAACGAGCTTTGTTCGCTTGAACAACTAAAAACCAGGATTGTGCTCGTGGTTAAACAGATTTAAATTACAGCCAGCCTAGACCACCTACGCTCTTTACGTACCAACATCAAGCTGTGACGAAAAGGTAAAAGCGTTCTGTATGAGCGCAGAAGTTCTTCAGAAGGAACTACTGATTCTTAAGGTCACAATGGAGATTCTAACGCAAAAATTGGAGTGGAAGAACGTTTAAAAGATGTCAGATAGAATCTACGGATTAGAAATGGGATTCACAGACTATGTGACTGTCTAGTTTATGATGTCGCCCAAAATAAATCCATGGATATTCACAGTTGCGAAAACCTCGTTTTGCACCAGTGTATGTCCCCCAATGAAGAGTATCATGAAGAAATAAACACACATTTGCAAATGGAAAGCTTGTCTAAGCGCTGTCGCTGGTGTTCCAAGGATTTTGCTCTGGATCAGATCACTGCTTCGCTCAACATTCCATTTCTTGCAAAAAGAGAGAGAGCCGTCGAGTACAGATAAGAAAATCCCAAATAATCATAGTTTCAAACTGTATTAGTCGGCTTTAGAAAAAATACCGTCACCAATAATAAGAACTGAGAATACGATCAGTTTCACCAAATTTTCAGATTGTCGCTTTAAGAGCCGAGAAATTGAAAGTAATCACTTGATCACCATGAAACGTTTGCCTCCAAACTCAGGCTGATGCGCCATCGGTTGATGTCGCGCGATCCGCTAGCAAACGTTAGCTCATGTTCGAGCCTTCAAAACGCTGCAGAAATGCTAAAAAAAAACATACCTTTACTCTCGACTATTTATATAGAACAACTGAAAAACACTAATAATTTAATAATATGATGAAGAATGTATCTCATAATTGTTATTTGAGCCAGCATGTCATTTGGTCTGATAATGGGCTCTTGTACAGCCTGATACACGTGTTTCGACCTTACAGTCTCGTTAGTCGGGTAAAACCCGCCCGTCTTTTAGCCAATCCTCTGTGGGAGCTCTAGTATCCACACTAAGATGTAGGGTCGACGAACGATTTACACCGTAAATCAAGTGAAATTATCACTGAATTTATAGTGTTTTACACTCGATTGCTCATTGGCTGGTATTTTCATAATATCATACCTTTGTTTCGAGTAATTTCTTGAAATTACGATCACATTTTAGATATTTTCAGAGCACCTACAGAGGATTGGCTAAGAAATAACGGGTTCTGTCCGACTGACGAGGCTGTAAGGTCGAAACACGTGTATCGGGCTATACAAGCGCCTATTACCAGACCACATGTCATGTTGACTGAAATAATCATTATGGGTGTAATGAAATTTGACGTGGTCTTAAGAAAAACAACAAAAGTATAATAATCTGATGAAATGTTTTGAGCCTTTTGTGCAGCTACAGGAGTAGGACAGTAATTATGGCCAAAGTTACAGAAGTAAGAAAGGGCACTTGAGTTCCATCAAAGTTCTTAAATAGCAAAACTAAGATCATTGCACTTTGGAGCTTGCATAGAACAGTTATAGATCCAGAAGCGCAACGGAGAAAATCATCAAGAATTACTACTCGCATCTATTAATTAGACGCGTTCTCTTACGATCATATAGAAAAAAGAAAAATTCTTCTTTTGCTATCTTCCCTAATTTTCTCTTAAAAATTAGATGTATTGTCTTGCCAGTGTAGAATGGAGAGTATCTGACACGAGTAAAGTAATAGTAAACATTCGAAGAAACTCTCATTATTCTCATTGACATACCTGCTCAAATCTTTACACTTTGCCGAAATGTAGTGTTTTGAGCCAACGGGAAAGTAACAACACCGAGATGTTGCTCAAGAAAGAAGACTTCCACAACATCGGCGAGTATTGCCCAATCCGCTTGCTGTCTATCGTCTAAAAACACTGCACGCGAGTTATCCACAGGAATGATAGAAGAATGGACGAAGTGCAGCCATAGGGACAAACATGTAACGAAAAGGAATTCACCACTGTAGCATAGAGCCATACAAGAATTAGAATGGGACAACATAGGAAATGAATTCGATGGCCAGCAGTCACATAGTCTTCACTCTGCTGGTAACATCGCTCTAACAACACAAGACATTAGCCAGATTGAATGGCCGATTACCATAGCGTTGTGAAAAGGCTGGTCTGCGGCTGAATCTCAAAGAAACGAAGCTCATGATGAAACGAGTTAGTCTCTGAATGCACCATATACGCTTGTCGGAAAGAATATCTTCAAATGCTCTAGCTACGTGTGTCTAGGTCGAGAGCCAATACTATAGAAAGACACAGCTTTGGAATTGAAACAAGGAAAACGAGTGACTTGGAAAGCGTTGAAGACCACTGAAAGGCTAGTAGCGAAAACAAACGAACGTCCGAAAGTCAGGAGGAAAAATATAACCTACAAGGGGTCTCTCCAGTGAAGAGGATCCATTGGGTTGCTGTTGCACGAGATATGAGAAAGAGGAAGTTTCAGTAGTGTGCGCCTGAGTCGCTCGACGGTCAAAGAACAATAGATGATACATGCGAGAACTACATTGAAAGTCATTGCGAACTTATGCGTTATATTGCAGTCCGGATCTGATCACTACAAGTTGATCGGGTTAGCAGTAGTTAGCTCTTAGTGGGTAGCATCACTTGTAGAATAACGTTGATATATTGGCGAGTCAATGCAAAATGGAAGAAAAAATGGTGATGTTCAGAGTAATGAAAGCACTTCATCAGAAAACCTCAACCAAAGAAGATACGGATTTAATCAAAGTTTAAACTGTCTGCTATTGTAAACAGTAAGGCACTTTTTAACCTTTTTCTCGGGAAATAATGACTAAAACCTGAAACCCTTCCAAAATGTGTACTTTGAACGAAATCACCCTACAATTGATCAGTTACTTACTCCTTTGTTGAGTGAAGACGATTAACTGAAAAATTTTTACAGTTATGATTGGAGGCTGCATTATCATCGGTAATACAGTGACCAGCGTATGCACAATGCCGGCTGCTGGTGGTGGTGGTGCTCGTGGTGGTGCTGTAGCTGCTCCTGCGATGTGCACGTACATGAGCCCATTTATGGGTATTACGCCCGTATTAGCAACTCATCGGACTATTTCTGGAACAGTTTCAGTTAGAATTACGCCTCATCTTTAACAAAATCAATGATGATGATATTATGAGCACCTTATTTAGACCACAAATATCATCATGGCAAATTGGACAACTCAAATGTGGCAAAGCGTGATGAATAGAGTAGCTCGTTCCCTGGCAACTGGACCATTTGGCTCGAACTTCATTGGCGTTTCTGTCGCAGTCGGAAGTTGAAAAACGTATTAAATGAATTACGTTATTGTGAAGCAAATTATATATTATTATGAATATTTAGCACTGTCCTAGCTAGAAACACGATTAGTTTATCTTCCAATATTACTGAAAAATACTTTCAAGCAAGGCTTCTGCGTGAAACAAAAATGTGCACCTCTGACAATTTGTTTCCTTTCGATTGTTCATGATAGTCAAACAC
This sequence comes from Parelaphostrongylus tenuis, assembly GCA_019055375.1. NCBI lineage: Eukaryota > Metazoa > Nematoda > Chromadorea > Rhabditida > Metastrongylidae > Parelaphostrongylus > Parelaphostrongylus tenuis. The sequence goes on from JAHQIW010006095.1 coordinate 13,825, forward strand.
ACTGCCAAATCCTGTCATATAAAGCCACCAGCACTTTGCAATGATTGTCCTAAATATTTATTGAACGAAACTCGAATTGTCTTAGCTGAGATTGCTGAATACTCGTCCACGTCATGCGTCTCCCAGATTAGTGAAGCCTTTCGACGCTATCGCCCTCTACACTATCAAGTTCTTTTAGGTTGACCAAGATTAAGAAATGAACATTACCGTTAGACAAGGAATTTTCATGAGAGTGTTAGTAATCATTCGAAAGCCTAAGTTTCTGGCTACTACGCTATGCATCCGTTCTTTGAATTCACCCTTTTATGACACTGCAGTGTTTAAAATAAAACAATGTTTCACACGCATCGTGCGCTTTTATATCATCAAGCTCATAAGTCGCTTGAAGCACGAAAAGCATATGAACGTATAGAGGAAATGTTGCAGTATCGGAATCATATGCTTTATACAGAGTTTTTATCAAATCGAGAAAGAATTTCTAATCGATCGACAAAGTGGTATTTGACAACTGACGTAACTGTCATGCATCCATGCATTTAGATCGATCGATGCACACAACGCCATATCGAATTTCGCCAGAAGACACACAGAACCGCACATTAACAAATAAACAAGCGCGTTAGATATGTGGAACTTGATCTTATTTTCCTGATACGTTTCAATGAAACATTCTTTCCAAAATATCACCATGGTATTGAAATGGCGGAAACTTGCACTGCACTTTACCTTCGCTAGAGCGATAGAAGCCCTTTTCAAAAGAAGAGCCACGTAGCGCATAGCCATAGATTTGAGATTTCAAATGAATATCAAAAATCCTATGAAAAATTCTTGCTCAGCGAAAGGCGTCGTTTCTTCATTTGTCCACGATTAACCGAAAAGTGCCCTCTCAAGTGCTCAATCTCCAATGGTCCGTGAAATGTGAGGATGAGAAAGAATTTTCCCAACATCCATTGAATTCAAAGTTTATACATGAAATCAATGGAAAACAACAATATTATTCTTCAAATAAAGGCCATCACTATTCACAATCTTCCGCGATCGATCTGCAAGCTTTCGAATCTACTCGCTCGAATTGGCGTCCACACAGGAAATGTTCCATTGTGTGAAAAAGAACATAATCACAGGCGCAGAATCTGGACTGTAAGCTGTGTGCAGCAAAATCTCTACTCCTTTCAATTCATCAAACTTACTGTTAGCCTTCCTTGTGGTGTGAGGTATGGCTTTGGGGAGCGTTTCAAGACACTGAGGATGTAGTGGAGAGAACAATGAACATCCAGCTCCGTGATTCGTCTTTTCGACTTAGTGATTATCCCTGACTTCACTTATGCGCCAAAAATCTGCGCTTTTATAAAGCAATATGAAAGATTTTTATGGCCCGTAGGAAGCACTGCTGAAAATTGATATTAGGATATCCCGCGCTTCGTAAATAAGAAGAAGGATCTGAAGTTCTTACCTGTGTTACCAATCCAAAATTGAAGGCGCTGTTCTACACGATTGGCGTTCAAATATTAGGGAATGGAGATGTAATGAATAGTGATTGATGACACTAGTATAAGGGCAGTCACCTAGTGGGTTTTTGGGGTAGTCGAAAGCACAAAAGGAGAGTGAGCCAACGGTCCGATTTTTTCACGAAAAGCCTTGAAGAAAGACAAGATGATCAACGTAAGTCCTAGAGCATGGAGGGCCACTGAGCTACTCTTGAACGTGATAGCAGAAGTTCTACTGGTATTTGATCGAATCATCTGACGATCAGCGAGACAACAGGTAATACAGGTGATGTAATGGACGTATTCCGATAAAAGAATGAACAGTGAAAAACTTCACTTTCACTGCCTACCCGTGAGCAGTAAAATGATTCGTCATTGTCTCACGTGAAGATTTGCCTTTTTTTTACAAGGAAGTGAACGAATGTGTGACTGAGAGCGCCCAGTACAATGACAATCGTTTCACGTTCTCCCAAAAGAAGAACTTTGTGGTAGCAAAATCCTTCCGAATTTTTAAAATCAAAGCTAGTGCAAATATGCAAGATGGTGGAATTAGAAAAAAAACATTCTTTGCTTTCAGCCCTTTCCTCTCGGTTTCTATCGTGCCCTCATTGCTCAAATGTTCAAAAGCGCATCTGTCGCTCCATTCATAGCACCTTTATGTAGATATGTTTTGACTTCATAATCATAATCACTATTTATTTTAACTATGAAAGCTGGATTGGGTTCCTAACGGTCTGTTCCTAATCTATGTTCGGTAGCGTTGCTGTGTATTAGTCCCACTGCCGACCGAAAAGTCTTACAGACGTTGCAGTTTTTGAGTTACATATTTCATCACACTGTAGTTCCAAGCCTGGGTGTTGCACAGATATAAGTATTGTTTGATCGCGATAAAAGGTAACGGAATAAAAAGGAATAAAAAAAGGAAAAAGGAATAAAAAAGGAGTAAAGGAATATAAGGAAATGGAATAAAAGGAATAAGTTAGTGTTTGCACTAAGAAAAGCAGAATAATTACGGAGAGACAAATTTTCGTGCACCACAAGGTGGAACACAATGTCTGAACTGAGGTGAATTGCAATTACTCGAAAGAGTTCATAAATGACGGCCACCACGTGTTCTCTTGAAAAGCCCAAAATTAATATTCTAGGCAGAAAACTCTGATGAAATAGACGTTTGCAATGTCAAAATTTAAAAAGGTTTACGTGTTTATTTACTCTATAGTCGAAAATAGTTCGTCTTAACAATAGTGTAGAGCTGCTTGTATTGGTCGAGGAGACCGAACCATGTCGGCTAGCTCTGATCTATGAACCAATGTAAGAATTTACTTGGACCTCTTTTCTTCTACGTTTCAAGTTACATGTTGCGTTAATGTCCTTACACTCCTCCAAAAAGAGTAGTATGCCATGAAAATGAAACTGCAGCTAAACTGACTACTCAGTACTGATGCATTATTAACCCTTGAGGGACGACGTGAACCAGCTGAGCACACTACTGTTTGAAGCCATTTCTTGCATTTTCTCTCAGACATTCGGTATCCATTCCTTAAATCTCTGCAGTTTCATTTTTAATTTCTGAAAAAGACCTTTATCCACGTTGTAACAGAGAAAATAAAGTCATGTTTGGCACTCAGTTTGCTTTAATTGCTCGGTTGGGGCTTGTATATAGGCTTTTCGCCAAACTCTTACTAGTCACTGAATAGTCCAAATCTCGAGAATTTCGATGATGTAGTTGGTTTTCTAAAAGGTTATTATAGAACGCTGTAGAGGAGAGAAATAGACTACGTTTTGCACTCAAAGTTCCTATAGTACGCAAAAGTTATATATGCACGAAAAACATATGATCATGAAAAGAAGATTATGGAATATCAGCTGCAAAAACTCAATACTTTACTTTTCAAATGAAGGAAAAACCTCAATTGAATAACGTAAATTACCCGCCTCTTGAGTGTTGCGCTGTGCGACCGATCAACTGCCGTTTCTAAAGGGTTGAATACTAAAAGCGTATGTGGAGTAGTGGTTATCAATTGATGGACAACGTTCAATCCCGCACTCAGAGGTCCCCAAGCCTTCCATCCCTCCGGGGTCGGCCAATGGCACAAAGACTTGTTTGGGAAGGGAAGCAGCACTGACTCGGTACATCGGTAGAGCCAAACGTATCACTCTAAAGGCCAGATGTGCATCCAGTCACCTCAAACGAAGCTAGAAAGTTGAAGACGAATACATGACTCATTTCTCAGGACGATCAACGCCAAGTCATTATTTGAGCCAACATGTGATGTGGTCTGGTAAGGGCTCTTGTACAGCCCGACTCGGAAGGTTTTCAGAGTTGTTCCTTTAAAAAATATTGAGTCGGCATTGGAATGCATTGATATTTTATCATGCCATAGTCATTATCATGACAAAACATTGTCAATATATTGTTACGACCACCGTATTATTGTTTCCTTAATTAAAAAATTCTTTTTCGGTTTGTTCGTGAGCCAAGTCTTAGCAAGGTTTTGAAAGTGCTCTAATAATCAAAAAATTATTGAGAGTTATAGTTGAAGTAGCATTTTACACACTGTGCAGGATTATTTTTGCCAAATTGTTCACTTTTTGTATTTATCAATTTCTGGGTGATGTATGAATATCATATGGAATGAGAGGACATTCAAACCCAAAGGTTTGTGTCGTAACATTCGATTTCATGAGTACAAAATGACCATGTAATTGAGTATTTGTTTATTTATTAGCAACCAAGTACAGAGAGAATTGTTGTTGACATAATAATTGAAGTTAAATGTTATTGAAATATAAATGTATATAATTGAATATAATTGGTGAATGAAGCCTAAGTTTGCGAATAAATACAAAGACTAAGTAAATTTCTAAATGGAAATTATCTAGGAGGAAAACTTTAAAAGGAAGAGTACAAAATTTAACTCCTTGAGTCCCAAAAGGTACATAGATGTGCCATCGTTGGCCACGTGGGCGTGCCGCATACGGTGAGAATTCGTATTTTTGCGCGCTGCAATGGAGATGTGGGAGTTTGTTCGCTAAATCGTGGTTCTGAGGAAGCATTGTCATTATTAAATTACGAAACACCACAAAAGACATTTCCATAAGCGACTTTTTTTTGCAAAATTATGACCCACATGTCAAAAAATCCGTTTCAATGAGAAAACATCGTGGCATAGAGTGCATGTTTCCAAATGATATATAATACCTCTTTTTTTAGCCGAAGTTTCTAGTATCATTCGATAGTATCAAAAATCCCAATTTCATAACAAGTGTGATTTGTGGAACGACTTTCATCATATGTTTTACTAAAAAAAAAGATATCGTTTTGGTTTAGTAGTGCATTGCTTCAAGGTTGTAGTGGATTTTCCAGTAAATAAAAAAGACTAGAAAAAAAAGACTCCATGGGAACTTATGACAATGAAAAGGTAAATTTTTCATCAAAGCGGCGTCTATAATGTAATAATGTACTTCTATTGAAAAAATTACTAGAAATTTTTAGTTTTCATGAAAGACGCAATGTAATTGAGTAAACAATGCATCTCGAATTCTTCCGTAATTCTTTCGACGATATTGTGTGATTATAATTCGAAAACAAGGTGAGCAACTTCGATAACTTATGTAAAAGTACTCTTTAATATGTGGAAGAAGCAAGCTTTGACAAATTCTATGTACATCTACTTAAATAATTCTTACAAAAGATGCTTATTTCTAATCTAAGGAATATTTCCAGATATAGAGAGTCAGGCCCATAATACAGCAAAACAAAATCTTTTCTTTAACTCCATTATGGACTCTGAAGGACACTAATCTTGAGATATCCCTGAGTCTTATCAACGATGTGGCAGTGCACTGCATTGTGCAGTATCATTTTTGACAAACAATTCATTGTTTTTTGAGTGTTTGACATGTTTCAATCAAAAATGTTCTTAATAAAGTCTCTTCTACTATATTCAACCATCTACTAGAAATCTAAATTTTCTATGTAGCAGAAGCTTTTAGGTTTTCTGTATTAGAATTATAGAAGAAACTTTGTTTTGTCGTTATAAGGCTTAGGGCTCCATTCATTTCATATTGCCAAAATAAACCCGCTATTAAGCCTAAGCTTGTGCAGCCTGAGCCCATGCACCAAAGCACATGAATATGTGCATGGGATCTTCAAACATCAGAGTCGTAAGTTTATGTAGATTTTTGACGATGAGAAAGAAAATCCTAAATTCAATTATAATAATTGCAATCGACATGTGAATTTCATCTGGCATGGTCTATCGCCATTCACACACCATAGTCGACAAAATGTTGACATTGTCGAAACTTACTCTATCGAATGGCTATGTATAGCTCAAAGAAAGAGCTCTGACCTGAAAGAGATATGCGTGCGTGAAGCACAACTTTTTCTGCTATAACGCTGTGTCTTTACAAAAGGCAAGCATGTTTCTTTCAATTTTTTCGAGATTTGAGCTATCAACGATTAGTGGCAGTCTAAATAAAAAGTTTTGTCTAACGAAATGTAGGCGTAATAGTAATTAAGCGTGCAGCGCGTGTGTAACATAGTCTTATTTTGAATACTACAACGCCGCAAGTATACCTTTCTACAAAAGAAGCATTTGATTCAGTTTCCAAATGACTATTGCCACTTCTACGAAAAGTTTTTCTTTGATAAAAAGGGTTTTTTTCAAAATTCCCAGCTGGAAAAGCGAAAAGAACCCATGAAGTAATAAAAACTTCAATGGCAATTTGATCTCCATTCGATAGAAATGAAATATTCATATTTATAGCGAGACCGACACTGCACAAAAATTGAGAGTTTCTATGCCAAATGTTTATCTAAGTAAGCATTATCAGGTTGTTGAGATCTTTGGACTGATTACCTTTCTCTCAAATAACATATGTTTAGAGTACCGAATTGCTCTTAGAAAATTTTACGCATCAGCCCACCATAGCAGTTATTCGAGAAATCTAAATCTTTTTGCTGTTCATTCGGCCATTGATGAAAAGACCATTAGCCCTGGGCACTCCGTTTTCGTGACCGGTTCATTCACGAAATTCGTATATTAGGCCATTGTTTCTCATTCTATCAACACTCCGACATCGTTGCCCGTTGGGAGCTCGGCCTACGTCTTTGTACGGTTGCCGGCCCCTATGCTGCCCCATGAATTCGTTACTTCGTCCGTTGATGCGATGTCATCATACCCACTCCATGGCATTATCTTCTTGTGTATTTCGCTCTCCTTCTTGGTATTATACCATCATAGCCTTCACCTCCTCTAATTCATCACACTATCAGGGTTTAACTGTTTCATTACTGATTATGTTGTTGCTTATTCGCTTATATTTATATTTACTAGTTGATCTCTCCGCGTCGCTATTCCTCATCCAACTTGTCACCTGTGGTGATTTTCTTGTTCAATAGAGTTTCTCATTGAGTCGATGCGTGCGTTATAGAATTCTGTTAGCTATAGTCGTTTTATTGGGATGATTAAAAGGGGTCCCGCTTTACCGAATTGTCATGATCTGAATTCACGAAAACCATGTTGTTATTTATCGCCGTCGTTTCGTTAAAATGGTTTTATTAATGTTGTCCTTGTGCATGGAAAGCTCCGGTATTCCATGTTCTAGATTTTCACAACTTTTTTTCCTCAAAAAATGTTTAGCTGAGCTTTGTCGCAGACACAAGATGTCATCGATAGCGATGGATGGCTGAAGATATTACACTACACGTTTCTCCTTGAAAAGAAAAGATACCTTTTGTAGAAGTTCTAGCATGATTGTGGTCGCAAATGCCGTAGTATTTTGCGAATGACACGAGCACGGTACAGGGGAGTATTTTGACGCAGTTTCTCAAATAGTATAGGGAAACAAATAGGAATCTCATCTGAAACAATTTGAAAGTCTGAACGATAAAATATGCCCAGAAGCTGTTCGAGACGATTCAAAAAAGTAGTTCACAGAAATCCATCTCAATTTTCAAATCTCAAAACAATTTGTTTTCACTACTTCTGAGATTAAAGGCGTCAAAGCTCCTAACAAACGTCCGTGAACGGATTCAGTCTGGTGGCTTATATCGGCATTGAATCCAATAAAACTAACAACTATTTGATCTATATAATCTGCAGTGTTTTTTTATTCCACTATTTCTGTACAGTGATGTGGTGTTGTAAGTACAGCAGTTGACATCTTCGATACCTCAAATAATACTGTGTGAGAGAGGAGCAAGGGCCTTTGTAACGTAGGATTATAAGGCCCTGATAAAGGTGAAATGCTGATCCATTTGCGGCTAAGGCTTCGAGTTCTGCATATCAGCTTCCTTATATATATAGATAACATAGTAAGATAGCCACAAAAGCAGTGAATGAAGGAATTTCTCCAGAAAACAATTTGCGAAATGAGCAAATCTTCAGATGATAGAAAAAACTACGAAAGAGTATTGAGTATCATTTAAAGAAGAAAACAATTGTGCTCAAAGTGGAATTGTAGTGATTACAAAATTCAATGAAGTTGTGACTCGGCAATATCGCCTTTGAAAAAATTTTATTTATCAACTTCCAACTGTAACAGAAGCTCCAAAGAACTGCAGTCTGAATGGCCCAGATGCTAAGGAACGAGCCACTCTATTCATCACGTCCTGCCACATTTGAGTCGACCAATTTGCCATGATTATATTGGTGGTCTAAAAGGAATGTTCATATTGACATAAACTTTTCTACTAAAAATGATAAGCAATCTGACCGAGACTGTTCAAGAAATAGTTCGATGTTGCACTGGTACGGTCGAACGGTGCATTACCATACACATGGCGCCCGGCGGCTGTTGCTGCGCCGGCGGCAGCGGTGCCACCACCGGCCCCGGCGGCGGCGGCATGTCGCATATGCTGGCCACTGTGTTGCCACTGATAAAGCAGGTTCCCTTTGGCCCATCTGTAACAGTTTCTTAGTGACTTTCTTTTTCAACTATGCAGTAAGCAGAAACGAACTACCGCACATATTTGCTGATCTTTTTTGAAAATTCTATGTTGTCACTTCTCTACCAACTACGGCTGATGTGAAATTACTTGGAATATGCCTGATAATCATTTCTTAGCCACGCATGTCAGCGGCTATCAAGGAGGGCTGACTTATAGAACCCGATACACGTGTTTCGATCTTGCTTATCGCGCTCTATAAGTCAGCCCTCCTTGACAGACCACTGACATGCGTGGCTCAAGAAATGATTATCAGGCATATTGAAATTTGAGCTGTGATCTTAAGAAAACGAATAATCGAAAGATATAATACTTGGAAATACTTGCACACAAATTAAAAGCTTCTGAGGAATGGCTGTCTTCGTACGGTGACCGAAAGGTTAAATCGTGACAATGAATTTGTTTCATCCTTTACGTGCTCATTCGTGCTAAAGCGCTCCAACTATTGCCACCGGTCGTACTTCCTATGTTCAATTTCGCGTTTTCAAACATGCCAACTAGCAGCATTCAGCAATACACAAAAGAGATTGCTATGTTCGCTTTGCCATGAACTTTGTCGTAATGTTTATTTTATTGATGGACAGACACAAACGTTGTCAACAAAACTTCTTTTTCACAATGCTGATTGACGATTCGGTTGTTTATATTTGCAGTTCAAAGGTAAATAAGGCAGAATTTCGGAATCGGTTAGAGGGTTAGCGATCCGGCAACAATCAACTCCAGGCTCAGTTGTTGCTTTCATGTCTAGCGCGGATGCGCCAGTTCTCAGTCGGCGTCCAGTGCTCTAATTTTTACCTTTATTTCGAGTGTTTTCTCAAGACAGTTCTAAAATTCCAGTAGATCTCTTCATTATTATTTGAGCCAACATGTCATGTGGTCTGATAAGGGCTCTTGTACAGCGCTATACTTGTCTTTCGATCTTACAGTCTCGTCAGTTGGGCAGAACCCGTCGTCTTTCAATCTTTTTATTAGCCAATCCTCTCGGAAGCCTGCTCTCGCTACAGCGAGGTATTGTTCCGTTGTCTCAAGGGAACACTCGAAATGAAGGTATAATATTATGAAAATACCAGCCAAAGAGCAATCGAGTGTAAAACACTGTAAGCTCGGTGATATTAAAACTTCACATACAGTGTAAATCGTTCCTCTTCGACATCTCTCTGTAGAGTGAGCAGGCTCTCGAGAGGATTGGCTAATAGAAAGATTGAAAGACGACGGGTTCTCCCCACTGACGAGATTGTAAGGTCGAAACACGTGTATCGGGCTGTACCAGAGCCCTTACCAAACCACATGACATGTTGGCTCAAATAATAATGAAGGGCTCTAATTGCAATAGATAGATGATTGTTTTGTCATCACTTTACGTTTTATATTGTAAGTCAAGTGAAAATATCACTAAACAGACAGTATTGTGCTCTCGATTCCTCTTGGATGGTATCGCTAATATAAGAAATCTTCCGCTTTGAGTGCGATTCCAGTGTACGGCACTCTCTATTTAGTGATAATTTCACTTGACCTGCAGTGCAAAATGTTTGTCGTCGCATACTCTTAGTATAGGAAATGAGTGCCCCGAGAGGATTGGCTGAAGTCGAAAGGGTACCGCCCGACATGACACTGTCAAGGTCGAAACACATGTTTGGGCTCTATAAGTCAGCCCTATATAGCAGACCACATGCGTGGCTCAAACTATGAGTATCTGGCATATTGAAATTTGAGTTTGGTCTTGAGAAAACACTAAAAACGAGAAGTAATTTTTCAGATCACTGATGACTTTGATAGATAGCCATTTGTGGAAAGTCATTGCAATCGCTTCAGATAATTCAATCTGATTGAAGTTCCAAGCTCTGGAACGCTGCATTACAACGTGTGATTTTTTGTCGACTCCGGAATGTTGAGCTCCCGGCAACATGATATTAATGAATACATAAGGTTTTTTGAAAGCCGTGAAAATTTGTAATTGCGTGAGGTCACTGTCTAGTTCTCGTCGGCAAAATCTGATGGAATAAAAAGTTAGGAACGGAATCAGTACAAACGCGTTTCGCCGCTTGAGACGGCCATTTCTTCGCATTGAAGTGGACTGTAGCGAGCTTGGATAGAAAGCTGATTCAAAATGGCAGTTATCACAGCAGGAGAGAGACCGGCACGACGACCCTGTTCTTCCAGTACATCAGTGACCTGAAAATGTTCAAACGCAAATTGAACCATTTTTCAACAGGCGTGCCACGAAAGTGCTGATACGAAAGTAACGTAACTTCGTCGTAAAACTCACAGCATGCATTATCAGACGATGTACGAGTGACTGGACTTCCACTTGCGCTTCTCAGAATCTCGGCATTCTTGGCTGCAACTGCAGGATTAGAAGTCCAAACCATCCTAACAGGCAGGGTAAATCCAGTGACGTTGAAAGCTACTCTTCGTTCTGCAGAATTCAAGCATATAGTTCTCATCTGAATTCAGTTGTGGACGATGTTTATTTTCTCTTATAGTCATGCTTGTGTCCCGGAGTGATTACTACTGTCCTAAATGATATCAGAACTTGTAAAATTGCTTATACGCCCACTTAACAAAGAAAAATGGCGGTTTTGCTACCAGAACAGTTACATGTCTTTTATTTGATTTTTTTTCTCGCAATCGCTTCATTAATCAGAAACGTGTTGCGTTTTCGATAACACAAGGAGTAGTGTGAGTGAGTACTATGGTTGATTTTCGGTAATACAGAGAAATAGTGAGAACGAGTACAAAAACAAAAAGCACCACGTCCCTCACCCTCTTACGAAGCGTAAGTCGTGTTTATGAGATTTTGAAGTTGCAAGCATTTCAAGGATTGCTTGGAAATGACAGATTAACAGATAAGATGTTCTATTTTATAAAAGTCAAGGCGATCAACAAAGAAGAATCAACAACGGGCATAGTTCATGAAAGTTATTCTATTTAGATATTTTCTCTGAGATTTTAGCAAAAATCAAAAAGCGCGTTCAGTTTCAACTGGAACGTAAAAAAATCATTGCGCGACTATGTTCATCATAGTCATGAAGTCTCCAAAATGCTCAAAAATTTTCATCTATGAAGGAATCTTTTGAATCATAAACTTTGCCCGCTTCAGTGATATTCGGAATTTTTTAGTATCAGCTGGACAGAGAAAGTTTGCTCTCTGGAAACATCCTCTATCAGAGTACCTTGGCCAAATTGCATTTTTCCACAAGCTAAAAAATGCTTACGGCGCTTCTTGAAGACTTTACTTGTTGCAAATGCAACCCTAGCTTGAATCATTACAGACTTTTCATAAAAGTGGACGTAGACGAAAGTTTTGTGGAAAACATATGAGTTCACGGATCCATTTCAGCAAACGCTTGAAATGCCGTGCAAGATATCTGCGATCCAAAAAGAGTTGCAAACTGCTCATCGGTTAGGCATTGAACTTCTTCTAGCAGTGCCACTCGTACTATCCATGCTTACTTCTCAAGTACACAGGAGTAGGTTGCAGTTCAGCATTGGAAAAAGAAGCAGAGGCGTCCATTCAAGGACGCTGATAAATTTTACGAGCTGTTTATTACTTATGTTTACTACGAACGGCAGCTCCTATAATTGAGCGAAATGTTCCAATACGTTGATAAGTCACTCGATTCGCTGAAATATCAAAACAGAATTCCACAGCCATAAGCGCTCGAGCGTATTTTTCTTCTTTTACATTAATCTCAAAGCGTAAGAAAGCATTGAAAGGGACTTTGTTTCCATTTTGTTAGGAGATTCTATAGCTATACCACCATTGAAAACCTATAAATGGCCAAAGCAAATGTGCTGCCTCAGCATATGAAAAATAACGAAAATTTTTTCTCCCACTGGCTACACATGGCTAATAAAACTATTTGGGCGTTTCGTGGAAATACTGCATTTACACAAGGAAGTTAGAGAATGACAGAATGTAACAAAGGCTACGACGGTGAAATGATATTGTTGTTGTGTTCTCATGAAAAAGACACTTCAAAGCAAAACTGTTCGCAGACGTCCTGCTAAATGTAATTCAAAGAGGTAAACTTTATCGTCGTACCCTCCTTGATAGAGAAGCTGTGACAGAAAACAGTAATTTCGATTTCCACACTGAATTTTCACACTGTACTCAGACTTGAAGCGTCCAGCAGTATGACGTCTCGCAATTCTCACCTGCCGACCACCACTGATGAGACTAGAATAGATTGCTCAGAATATATGCTTATAACGAATATAAACTCGTAACGCCTCTTATTGCTTTCTTACGCTTTAGAATTGCTAGTGCAATGTTCAAAATGGAAGTTCAGTTAGAGCTTCCAGTTTTTAGCGGTTCAAATAGCATCTTGATGTGGTTTCTCAAGGTTCTTACTCTTTACTTGAATAAAACCAGTAGGGCTGTGAGTAGCGTAGTATTCTAATCTATTCTGTGCGCTTGATAGACATTTGAGTATAACTTTAGCTCACTCTAACTAGCAGCTACCTCAGTTTGAGAAATGGAATCTCAAATGGTAGAGACTGGAGGATGGGGATATCGGAAATCTTTGTATCTGATGTGTTGTTTTCAATCTTTTTCACACTATCATGACGTCGTTACCTAGAAATTTAGTTGACAATGTTATTGATGATAAAATATTTTTATATGCTTAGTTGACGATATGCTGATGATAAGATATTTCTTCTATGAATGGATCACAAAAAGAATCATCACAAAATACTTTTTGTAGCAATCAAAGTTGACATGGCTACAACCGAAACGTTTCTTACAAGAAGTGATCCATTTTGCGAAACCCAATCTTCTTTTAGCTGTTACAGCGTAATGCGCTGTCCTTTTCAAAAAAATTAAAGCGTTGAATTCTCAAATTTTGATCCATCGATTAATTATTAAATCTCTGAAGGGGAAGCTTTGATCAGCGAGAGACCTTTTAATGGGGAACAAAATATTAGTTTTGCTCTTTCAACGCAATGACAAGGCTTTTTCATAGTTGAAATACACTGTCCGAATTCTTTTGATTTAAGCTATCGAATGATTACTCAATCATTAAAAGCAAGCGTAAAATAAGCTTTTCCTGAATGGTCGGAATGGCGCTTGGCTATTGGCAAAGTGCTGGTATCTTTTTCCCGATCGATTGTCCTACTTTTCAGTCCATATGTTTTTCTTCGGTACTTGTGGCTGACGGTTCGGCAATTACGCCTTCAGAGCCTGAACGTATTATTCATTGTAACGTTTACTTATATTACTATATGTTGTGGAAAAATGTAATCTAGGGCATTAATAAGCGATAGATTGATTTCGGGGAAAACCAACCACCGTGCAATCTAGTTTAGGGACTACCTATGTTGTTAGCACAGGATGACGCGTGACGCATGTATCCGCCCCCATTGTCACTAGGTCAAATTCGATAGGTGTCAACTGATATCAGACTAGAAAATCAGCCTGAGATAAGGTGCCATGTGGTTGGTTATGTTAAGGCACTCTCCCTTTTTGTACACTTGCGGGTTTCTGGAATATATCCAGAAAGCTTCAAGATTTTTTTGCGCCGATGTTTTCGATTCGTGGTCTAGGATTTTAGCTGCTACCTCGAAGTCGTCCGTCGTTGTGCTTTTACATCTTGTGTACTTAGAGTTTGTTAATGTCTTTCTTTGTTTTCCCGTATAGGTATGTATATGTAGCTAGGTGTATGTATGTATGTACTCCCTTTTGATCAATAACACGGTCATGCTGGTTTTTCATTTGCTAGGATCCTCTCCTCGAGATGCTCCAGTCTCCCTACTTAGGATAGGCGCCGACGAACGATTTGCATAATTGCCGTCAATGAAGGGCCTGCCCTCAAGTGAAGGGACTGCCCGGCTGACGAGGCTGCTCAAGGCCGAAACACGTGTATCGGGCTGTACAAGAGCTCACTAACAGGCCACATGACATGCTGGCTCAAATAATAATAATGAGTTATATTGAAATTTGTGCGTAGTCTTGAGAAAACCCTCGAAACAAATGGTATGATTTTCAAAGTACCAGTTTAGGAACAATCGAGTGTAAAACACTGCCGATCTAGTGATTTTTCACTTGGCGGCAATTGTGTAATCTTTTGCCATCGCCTACTCTTAATAAGGAGATGTAGGGGCCCCCAAGAGGATTGGCTAAAGACGAAGGCTGCTCCGACCAACGAGGCTGTTCAAGGCCGAAACACGTGTATCGGGCTGTACGAGAGCCCATTAAAACATCACATAACCACAGGCAATAAGAGATTGGGCGATTGTTGCCGATGTCGTTAACAACCTCCCTTTTGAACAATAACACGGTCATGCTAGCGCTCCACTTATTAGGATCCTCTCATTTTGATAAGTAGCGTGTGAAGAGCAGAAGTCAGTGTGCTGATGAAACTACTTAGAGTTGACCTGGAGCTCAGGACTTATCGTGTCTGTACAAAATCTTATTTGGTTTTTCAAAGACGAATAACATGTCGGATTTTCGAAGGGGTACCGTTAAAAAGGTAGACCCATCCTTCTTTATTTCAACTGTAAACACTTTGTTGATTTATCTTCAAAGTGTTTTTTTTATTCACTGTGTGGATCGCAGGATACTCATGATGTTGCTTGCCTGTCTCTTTGAGGGAGAAGGAGGAGCTAAGTTATCCGAGGTGATTTCTAACCTCCGCTTATGTAGTTGCAACCAACTATTGCGGGATTCTAGCCAACTTGACTCGCCGGAAGGTATGTCAAATTGAACTAACGAAAACAGAGAGTTAGCTCTAGAAGCACATTTGTTCCAATGAATTACGTCTCTCGCCTATAGGCCTCCTTCCAGCTTTCCAGTTTGGCAGTGTGGACGCTCCATATGCCTTACGACTAACCAAACGGAAATCTCTCTCGGAAGGATTCGCATTACAGCTTCATTTTATTGTGTGAGTGTACATAAATTTGAAAAATAATACACACATAGCAATTGCCTTCCAAGCTGTGGAGATTTTTGAGTACGTATGGCTAGTAGTGTTCTTTTGATGTGCTAGTCGTCGGACGGATTGGGCATATGAATCAGCATAGGGCAAGAATACATAGTTTTCTCCTCTGGATTAGCCTCAAGTTTCGTGCAGTGAAGTAAATTGTAGTTGTTTTCCACACTGAGTCGGCTCAGTATGGCCGGTATCACAGTAGGAAGAGACCGGCGCGATGACTTCCTTCTTCTAGCACACCAGTAGTCTAAAGAACAATCGAAAATTGGAATGATCTCCGGCTGTAGATCAAAAAACACGGAGGATGGTGGCCTAACCTTTATGTTAAACTCACAGCTTATATTGCTAGACGAAGTAAGAGTGATCGATCACCCATTTGATGTCAGAAAATTTCAATGACCTTGACCGTTTCAGTTTCTGCGATCCATGCCATGTTAAAAACTAGGATAGATTTAGTGCATTGCACACTAATTTCCTGGTTATAAAATGGAAATATCAAAGTTTCATTGAACTGAGTGTTGGCGGTCGCCTAATTTCTGTGATATTTATACCTGTGTGTAGGAAAGATCATCAGTAAATAACATCAATATCAGATAAGTGCATCTACGTGTATTAATTGTAACAGAAATGGGTAGTGCACTCAAAATGGTTACATTTCTTCTCTTTGCTTTTTCGAATCTCCGTAGGTTAGCCAGATGCGGAGTGTAGTCTGTGTCTACGGATTTTTAAAATAAGATAATTTCTTATACAACAATTGAGGCGGTTAAAAAGATTAGAGTAGAGATTTTTTGCTTTTGTAATTTGCAGGAACTTCCATCGCCAAAGATTTGTTTTAAAGATAAAAATTAATTCGTTTTCTAGTTTTTGAATGCGACACGTTCGATAGAATTAGAAAGCGAGATGAACATCATGTACCCACAATGATGAGCTGCTTAAATTGCCAAGTTATCCATTTGTAAAAGCTCCTTTTAAAAATTATGAATCGTGTCCCCTTGAGAACGTATGTATCTCAGAAACAAGAGAATTTTTCCTAAGATAATAGCAATTCCTTATTTACTTGTTTGTGACCCGCTGACACTGAACACATCCAAACGTCTATGAGACCACGAAGACGATGCATAGGGAAAAGCAAGTTCCACTGATGCTTTTTCGGCATCACATATTTTGGCCGAAATTTTGCAACGCTTTCATTCGCTTCATTTTTTTCTTATTGAAGAAAGCTGGAAAGAGTTTTTGACGAAGCGTTATGACTGTCCGAGGGAATTGCGGAGCGTCATTTCGCTTTTAACGGCAAATTAAATATCGTTTTTCACGTCGCTGAATAAGAGATCGAAGGGACGACATCAAAGGTAGACGAAAACTGTACTGCTTTCGAAAATTAATCATGATCAACTGAATTCACCGAAACCCAGAAGCCGTCCTTTTGCAACTGTATGGTCGCCCGAGGTCCATTAATCTTGCGCGCCTCTTCAATAGCATTTTCACCTAGCGCCATTCGCGTATGAGTAGCAAGCGAGATATTATCCAAGACAGCTCTATATTGAAGGAAATACAAGCGAATTGTACACCAAAATGTCTACAAAAAAATGGACGATTGAACGATACCAAAATCAAGCAATTTTATAGCGAGAATAGTATTAGGAAAATCATAACGGCATAGAGTTTTTGCACAACCCATTAAAAGTGTATTAGAAAACCTACTATGACAGTGGCTACTAAGGAGCAGGAGCTGACTGGATAAAGTTCCATTTAGGAATAACGAAAGACAATTTGAGGAACAAACGGAACTCTTATTTGCTGCCTAATAAAACCGGATTTTTTCTACTATCAACATAGTTGTGGAAGTAATTCTCGGACTTCTATAAATTTTCCAACATTTTGTATTTTTCGTTCTAACCTCTCTGGCAGAGGGGGAACTTATAAATATATGGTATTTCAAACCTCTGCACTCCATGTTTTTGATTATTACAGTCAAAGACGGGCGAGAAAACTAAACAAGGATGCATTTAACGAATGGGTGTTATGTTAAAGAAATTCTATGTTAATTACAGCTACTTCGCCTAGTGATGGCGACCATAAAAGTCTTTTCGTGTGACGTCACCGAAAAATGGAAGCAGTGAAATCACGCCGTCAAAGTGTAAGAAAGATACATATCTAACTTTCACGATCATGTTGGCCCTTAACATTCAATAGCTCTTGCTCTAAGGTGGAAACTAGTTAAACTATATTTTACAATAAATTCGAATGTTTGTGTAAATAAGCCGGGATCATTTCCGTATTTTGGTCTTGGTTCCAGCGCTCGTGGCAAAATATTTTTTTCGGTGATATCCAAAGTCTGAATTGATGTTGACCTAAAGGTTTACTAGGTTAACGTTTCGACATTTTCGCCTTTCTTTAGATTTAATTATTCTAGTCGATTGTCCACGGTCGTTCATCCTGCTGTAGTTTCATTTTGGTGGTCATTTAAGTCGAACCTTTTTCGATGTTATAATTACATATCAAAGAATACTGAGAGGTATGCAAGGCATATGACATCAGGTGAAAATTGAACCCACTCTTCTCCCATAGCGGGACGGCTAAGACGTAAGATCTTACCTCTGCTCAGAATCAGTAAAAACAAACAATTTACTCATATTATACAACTCAAACAGCTGTCAGTATAACTGAGCTCAATGACGACACATGTGTCAATGATAATTGGATCTTTCATACAAGTGCTTAACTCAGGTATAAAGTAGGGTCGAATGTTTCGATGAAGCTGATAAGTTATTCGATGCCAGTGTAACAGGCTTACCAAATTCATCAAGTAGAATGTCTCACCCAGAAAGCAAGAACTTGTCAGAGAAAGATACGATGAAACAAGATCAGATTACGTCAGCGTTGGAATCAAAGTCACACGTTCGTCTATTATCAAAAACTGTAAGCTGTCAGACAGATTCAACTTTTCATGAATTGTTCAATGGTCAAGGTGGCCATAAAATCTTCTATTAATGTGGAAAATAACAAAGCCTTGATTGTTTCATAGAGCTTTCAAGAATATTGATGAGAACAAAACTAATGTAAAACTTGTTTTGGTGTTCATCTCACCGAATCTAATTTCCATCACGTCGTCACGTTTATCATGAAAATTTTTGTGTCACTTGGTGAGCTCAAATTTGTGTTTAGGGAAAGAATGCGATGACAGAGAATCAAACGTCACTCATAGATGGCCCTGCCATAAACTATTGCTTCAAAGTACGTTGGCGGTCGGGATTACCCTGTGGGCCATAGTACACAAAACGGTAAAATCACTTCATCTGTCTGAACAGCTATAGCTGAAGCGGAGCCGACAATATTTTTCTTTGAGATTTCAAACTCGAATTAGGGATACCGATGAAGGCATTTTGTGATTTTATAACTTCGGATGCTCCCTATCAAAGAAGTGGATCATAGTTTTTGAACTAGCGATGTGTGTTTTTTCACATCGAGAAGGAAGTAGGCATTCATACAAATCTTGTTTTCTCAGCTAAATCGGCAAATCGAATGATTTCTCGGCATTGCTCATTGATTGAATAAAATTCTTTGATTTACCAGATTGCCGTGTGAATTCACAATTAGTAATACTGTAACTCATAGCACTTCATCTGCAGCATTTCAAATAGAATCCTCCATTCTTCTTCAGACGTCATCGTTTTGCAACTCTATTCATTCACGCGCAATCATAGGTATTATGGGATTGCCAGACAAAATATGGAGTAGCTTTGTGATGTTTTTTGTGATGTTTCGGAATTCTAAAAGCTTTCCAAACCGCTGATATTTAGCACGTAATTTTACTGCTTACTACTACTTTTCACGAAGTCACGTGATTTCAAATAATTCTATCTCTTCAGTCAGTATTAGATTTTGAGCAAAAAGGAGGCGCAAGAAAGAGCATTTATATAGAAAATCTTCTTGCCATAATTATATTTGACTCGATAAATTGAAGCACTTGAATACATCTTTGCTCAGATCTCTTTTCTTGAGTTGTTAATGGATCTCTGGTTGCACTAACTTCCCACACTTCTTGGACTTTAGCTAGCAAAAGAGAACAAACCTAGAAAGGATCCATAAAGCACTTTGAGTGAGGCTGTTTCAATTTTTTTTGCAGTTATCATCACAGTAAGAAGCATGAGCTATTCGGTGAATACTCCTCTCTTAATTTCCAAATGATGAATGATCGTAGTGATTGACGATGTGAGGTCGCATTCCGTGGAATGTAATCGCTTTTACTTGCCTTTTTATCACCAGACAGAGCCTTTTCACTCGATTAATAGTAGTCACTCGTTATCTGACGGAATGTGATTTCAGAATCCAATGTAGTTGCTAGGAAGCCTTCTTAATGTGCATTGCCGACAAAAAAAATACCCTTCACTTTCAGAGCAGTTAGCGCGTTTCTTGAACGTCACAGCGAACTTTGTTCGGAATTATAAAGCAAACTCTTCATTATGGAAGCACTTCATCGTTATGCTACTAAGGATATTTCAATAGAGTTATTATCTATGCAATCACGTTCACGCTCATATTTACACGTATTTTTTGACTGTAAAGTGACGTCCTCGGAAAGTCAAAACATTTTCACCTATTTTTGCTCACTCCTATTGCCCAACTTGTCAGAGGGAAAGCGTCTTCTCCCAACTATCATTCTTCTTATCACCATAGTTATTTACATGTTCTACAATTGGCCTCAAATATCGGGCATGTACAGTTGCCAGAGGTCGATTGCTTTCTTGTAACCAGGCATTATTGTCGTCTTGAACACATAGCGTCGTCATGAAAGTGTGTGGTAGAATGTTGGGTCACGACACCTCCTTTGACAACCACTTCCAAAGGTGGACCCCCGAGCAGTGAATGCAGAGCGATCAAATTACAAGCAGCGTGGATTACGTCATGGAGAGTGCACACAACCTAATTTTACATCTTGCTGATGTAAGAAACCTTCTACGTGAAATAATCAGCTAGGAATACACAATCAACTCTGCATCCGTTTGCCAAAAGTTGTCCAGAGAGTTCTATCTGCCACTGCGTGCACCAATGCCTTTTACTAGGTTGGAAAGAAAGTTTCCATCGTTTGATAAAACATTGAAATTTTATTCATATATTCAGACAGCAAACGACAACAACTATTCTTCAAAATACAGGCCATCATAACCCTGCTTTTTCCCATCGGTCCGCCAGTTTTCGGATCTAATAAAAGCACCACTCCTTCGGCTTTGAATCAAAGAACTCTTGACATGCTTCTTCAACTTCATCGAAAGATTTAAATCTGCGACCTTCAAAAAGTGTTCCATTGATTGAAAAAGGTCGCAATTAGATGGAGCACGTGTGGACTATAGGGTGGATGCAGCAGAATCTCAACCCCTCCCAATTCCTCAAATTTGTCCTGGTCTTTTTGGCTGTGTGTGGTTTTGCATTGCCTTGCTGAACAAAGCGCGCTTTCGACGAACAAGTTCTGAGTACTTCACGGCCAACTTCTCGTAAACTCGGCAGATATAGACAAATTATATATATATAAATAGATACGCATGAAGTAGACCTTTCAAATGACATAAAAATCACAAACTATTCATACGAAGAAACGACATTCCCATCCAAACGATCTGAATTTTCTTTCCAACCTAATAGGTGTTTGATGGTGGAAGATCGCTCATGAGTAGTTCGTATAAATCAACTGGCTCTGTCCACATTACGCCGCCCGGAAACACATCCTCGTCGCTAATCAATGGGTAGGGTTCAAAGCGATAGAGCTTTCCTTGTAAATTTTCCGATAAACTCTGATTTGTAATCTCTTATTATCTTTCAAAAAGTCTAAACTCCAGGCACTAAAGAGAGCGAGGTCGTCTTAACCTACCCATTGAGCTGTTATTAGCGCCACTACTACCACTACTGTTACGAACTTTTCGTCGGTTAATCACAAGTTTTTTTTTAAGTTTTACAAACATCTCTCATCATTCCAACTATATTGTTCTTCATCGCTCAAATTGCATTTGCGAAGAGTGCATAAATTTCAAGGTGTAACCGGCTTCGTTTTCGACTCTCTCATCTTTACTGCTTCTCAAAATGCGAACGATAAGGCTTCCCCAGCCCTACAGGAAAGTACAACAGAACCTTTTGCCTAAATTCATAGGCAAACCTTACCCCTACATTTATTTGCTCAGATTAGTAGCTTCAGATTTGCCTACAAATATTAGACACTTCTTGTACAAAACTTCTTGGTACAAATGGCGAAGGAATCTCATTGAAAGCAGCTTGGCGTATCACCAAGTTTTTGATGTAATGTTGGTCTTTTAAATTCACTTTCCTGTAGTTGCAATAAAGCTTCTTGAAGAGAGGGGAATTGGAAGGAGTACAGGAAGTCGTCCTAAGGGTATACAAGTAAAGAGAAAGAGAAGGCGCAAAATCGGTGCAATGCCAGCGTCAAAATTGTCACGATAAAACGTGCCCACATTTCTTGTAACCAGACATTATTGCTGTCTTGCCCAGAAAGCATTTATATCCACGGAACGATAAAACAAGGTTCGTTCTATGATTCCATAATGTTTTGAAGTACAGATAACACAAGCTATTTGTTGCCTACGTGGAAATCGAAAAAAACTTAACATGATTAGCTGACGCAAGATTCGCAGAGTAGTAGTAATAACAGTTGAGCTGACGTCTCAACGATTCGCCTTTTTCAGGGCCTGGACATATGTAGTATTAGCTAGTACTCTACCAATCTCGCATCATCTAATCAAGATAAGTTCTCTCGATATCCATATATCAATTATCAATGCTGAGATTTGCAAAAAGTCGAACTGTTCAATTGTTCATTCTCTTTATAATTTCAATCTTTGTAAGAAATTTTTAGAATTGTAAGAAACGAGAGAGTATCAAAGTATGAGATTTGTATTGTAGCACTTGATTTAAATGTATAAAACGATGAGGTGATTGATCATTTGACATTTTAATTTGCGACTACGTAAAACGATGAGTTCTCACCGACGTGTTAAGTAAGAGATAATATGGTTGAAATAAATTAATATAACTGGATAGCAGAAAAAATGTGGTAAAATTAAATATGGGCAGTGAGCTAAGAGCAATTTCGGTGTTGTTGTGTCAGAGCTATACGTACGTTTCGGCGGTGTCGCCCGCATCATCAGTGACCCACGTCTCATGCTGAACCCTGCTATAAGCAGCGATGGCGAGACTTATTCATAGTGATAGCATGATACTGTGCTATCACCACTTTTTTCAGTTCATAAACTAATAAATTAATACTCAAGACTTGTAGTGAATATGTAGAAACCAATATCATCGACCGTGTTCAAACCTCGCCCTAAGCAATTTGGAGCAAAAACAGAGCCTTTTCGAAGTTCTTATGTCAGAGCCATGCGTACGTTTGGAAGGTGTCGCACGTGGTTTACGCCTCACATTGATGTGATAAAAGTTTGAAAAAAGTCTTGTGCAAGCATTGCTCGAAAAAATGCGTTTACTCAGAGAAAGCATTGTCATTATTTCTGCTACCGATAGCCTCACTTAAGTCGCTTTCATCATATTCTACCCTCTATTGCCAACAAGATTTTCAGTGGTGATAGAAGTTCGTATTTCATTAGAAAACTACCATATCTCCATCAAAGCATACCCGCCCACTCGGCAACCGCCTCGCGTATCAGGCGAATTATCAGCGCGGAAACCAAAGGTAGAAGGGCGCCCTCAAGCCAAAGTGGAAATCACACAAAATTTTTCCATTCGCAACTCCTTCTAACAAACTCTTTCAGCTTTTTTTTCGTTTAGGAACTGAAGCATTGCAGATTTTCACCATAGCATGCGATACTCGAAAATTCCAGTCCAGCTGGCTCCTTTGATATGTCTCGTTTTCGCTGTTTCACCAGCGTTTGGATGTGGGCCAATGCTACCCGGTCAAGGTATAGAACAAAGAGAAATTTTTGCTTTTCGAAAAAACTTTCCTTTATTTATGAGTACTTGCTAACGTTCTGAAAGTGGCAGAGATTATAATTTCAAAGTCGTCTTCTTTGCGCACCTTATCATTGTAAATAAGAGATTTCTGTCTCGTTCTCTGTTTTCCTTGATATTCCGTATCTGAGGAAGTGCTTTTAAGTTTGGGTAACAAGTTCAGTGTATTCTTTTTTGTAGTGGATTACACTAATCCTTTGCTCCTATAAAACACAACGTTTTCTGACTAAACCCACGAAGGTTGGGAAAAAGTAGAAAGAAGAAATAGAATAAAATAATCATACTTCTAAGAGTGAAATCATTATTTTTGCCTCAATCAGTGTGCATAGGGGCATTTATCCTAATACTGAAAGTATTTACATAGTAGTAATAACTAATACACACAGCATAACTCTCAGAAAAATTTAGGATTAGCCGCAGCCTTGTCCAAAAAAAACCATGATTTTTTTTTATAGCTAGGAGAATATCCTTTAACGTCACTGGATTTACTTTGCCTGTTAACATGGTGTGGACCACACCAACCGAAGCGGTCAAAACTCCTGGAATTTCAAGAAGCGCAATGGAGGTGCAGTCATTTGTACAACGCGTGACAATGCAGGCTGTGAGTTTTATAAGAAAGCTAAAATTCTATGCTACACTACCTTCTTGCTTTGGTGCATCTAATGCTGACCGCTTCAACTTCCCATTAAACTTCTTTAGGTCAATGATGTATTAGAGGAACAAGGTCGTCGTGCCGGTCTCTTCCCTGCCGTGATATCAGGCATTTGGATCAGCTCACCGTGAACACCAGTTACAGTCCATTCCAATGCGCTCAAGTGAATGTAAACCCAGCCGTAAACGCAAACACTATGAGTACTTGCTTAGTGCTGCTTTTCATTTCCGATTCATTGAAAAATGCACATCAAGCCTTGGATTATAAACTGTGCGTAATCAGACTTTTTCAAAATCCAAAGAAAAAAGGTTTTTAGTGCAGCTTTTTTAACTTTATGTGCGCTGGTCTTAACAGGAATGAAACGCAAAGTTCCCCTCATGGAGAAATTTTTTCTCGGTCATCGGTGGGTAGATGACTGGCTTTTCTACAGGGCAAGTACTAAGGTCAACAGAAGACCCAAAAGTGCTACGTTCCTCTGGGGGCACATGTAGACTAAGAGGCTAGGATTCCTGTTTCCAATGCGCGATCTTCTCATACCTTCTTCTTCTACAAATCGAATTGTTTAAAGGCAGTCATTAGTAGTCACCTAAGCACTTTAGCCCTTCATTTGATCCCATCATCACAGCCGCCAGTCTTTTTCACTGTGTGGATCTCGGTACATCTAGCATTTAATTCGTTTTTTCGCCTTTTTTCTGAGCGGCGTAGAATCCTAGTTGAGCGAGTTTCCTTGAAATCTCGAGGATAGCCTTGGTTTGGCATTCCATAGGACGTTGTTGTTGACTGCTAGAGAGAAGTGGAGGGTGGAGCTGGGCTTCACGCGCGTCGTGACGAGCATTACAACCACTCGGCCACGGCGCGCAGTCACATAAGAAGAGGTTACAAATTGTACTCAATAATTAGGCTTCTCCCTGAGGAAGGTGTTCATCTCTCATGTTCAAAACTCAGCAAACTGCATCTGAGTATCAGGACGCTAAAAAGAGAAAAGTGAATTTTGTTTTCGTGAACTCAAATGAGCTCTAAGTACGGTACCGTTAAAACGGACGGGTGTGGTACGGCTGCTAGAATCTTGCAGTCATTCCACGACTCCATGAAACGCTACAAAAATCATGGTGACGATTTATACCTATAGTGCGGCGCACTTGCATAAGAGTTTTCTCTAGAGGAATTCATGGTGCAGAGAGGAAAGACGTGTATAGTATCATTTTCCCAGCCAAGAGGAGGAGCCGCTAGTTATTTCACGTTTTCCATAACGCTGAAGAATGGTTTTTCGAACATGTTATACTAGAGATGCCATCGGCATTGACGTTGTAATGAAAACGGTTATGACCCACGAACTTTGTTCACTCGAACAACTAAGAACCAGGATTGTGCTCGCGGTTAAACAGATTTGGATCAAAGCCAGCCTAGACCACTCAAGCTCTTTACGCACCAACATCGAGCTGTGACGAAAAGGTCGAAGCGTTCTGTATGAGCGCAGAAGTTTTTCAGAAGGAATTGTTGATTCTTAAGGGTCATCAATGAAGATTCAAACGCAAAAATTGGAGTGGGAGAACGTTTAAAAGATGTCAGATAAGAATCTACGGATTAAAACGGAATTCACAGACTATGTGACTGTCTAGTTTTATGATGTTGCCCAAAATAAATCCATGGATATTCACAGTTGCGAAAACCTCGTTTGCACCAGTGTATGTCCCCCAATGAAGAGTATCATGAAGAAATAAACACACATTTGCAAATGGAAAGCTTTGTTTAATCGCTGTCGCTGCTGTTCCAAGATTTTGGTCTGGATCGAATCTTGCTCTCCTCAACATTTCATTTCCTGCAAAAAGAGAGAAGTCCGTCAAGTACAGACAAAAAAAAATTCCAAGTAATCATGGTATCAAAATATATTATTCGGCTCTCGGAACAATGCCGTCATCAATAATAAGAATTGAGAATACGATCGGCTTTCCCAAGTATTCAGATTGCCGCTACAAGAGCCGAGAATCCGAAAGTGATCACTTGATCACCATGAAACGTTTGCTCCAAGCTCAGGCTGATACGCAATCGGTTGATGTCGCGCGATCCTCTAGCAGACGTTTACTCATGTCCGGATTTTCAAAACGCTGCAGAAATGCTAGAAAAGAATCGTGCCTTTTCTCTCGACTGCTTATATAAAACATGCAAAGAACAATAATAATCTGATAATCTGATGAAGCACATCTCATAATTAACTTTTTCAACATGTCGTGTGGTCTGGTAATGGGCTCTTGTACAGCCCGATACATGTGTTTCGACCTTAGAGTTTTGTCAGTCGGGCAGAACCCGTCGTCTTTTAGCCAAACATTTGTGCGTGCTCCAGTCTCCACACAAAGAGTTAGCGTCGACGAACGATTTACACCGTAAATCAAGTGAAATTATCATCGTATTTATAGTGTTGTTCACTCGATTGCTCTTTGGCTGGTATTTTCATATAATTATACCTTTGTTTGAAGAGATTTCCAAGACCACGATCAAAATTTAGATATTTTCCGAGAATTTTAGAGTACTCACAAAGGATTGACTAAAAAACGACGGGTTCAGCCTGACTGACGAGACTGCAAGGCCGAAACACTTGTATCGAGCTGTAGAAGAGCCTTTTACCAGACCACTGACATGTTGACTGAAATAATATTTATGAGATGTATTGAAATTTGAGCGTAGTTTTAAGAAAACAGTCGAAACAAAAGTATAATAATCTGATGACGTGCTTTGAGTCTTTTGTGAAGCTATAGGAATAGGACAGTAATTATGACCAAAGTTATAGAAGTAAGAAAGGCCACTTGAGTCCCATCAAGATTCGCCAATAGCAGAACTAAGATCATTGCACTTTGGCGCTTGTATAGAACGGTTGTAGCTTCCAGAAACACAGCGGAAAATATTATCGACAATTACACTCTCATCTATTTATTACGCGTTCTCTCACGATCATGTAGAATGAAGAAAATTTTTTTTGCGATCTTCCCTGTTTTTCCCTCAGAAATTGAACATATTGTCATGCCAGTGTAGAACTGGAAAGTATCTGGCCCGGGTAAAGTGATAGTAAATATTCAAAGAAATTCCCATTAGTTCTCATTAACATACTTGCCCAAATCTTTACACTTTGCCAAAATGTAGTGCTTCGAGCCAGCGGGAAACTAACAACACCGAGATCTTGCTCAAGAAGGGCGACTTCCACAACATCGGCGAGTATTGCCCAATCTGCTTGCGGTTTATCGCCCATAAACTCTTCACACGAGTTATCCACAGAAATGATAGAAGAATGAATGAAGGACAGCCATAGGGACAAACATGAAACGAAAGGAGTTTACCACTGTAGCTTAGAGCCATACAAGAATTAGAATGGGACAACATATGAAATGAAATTGATAGCCAGCAACCACATCGTCCTCACTCTGCTGGCAACATCGCTTTAATAACACAAGACATTAGCCAGACGGATTGAATGGCCAATTACCATAGCGGTTGTGAAAAGACTCGTCTGCGACTGAATCTCTCAGAAACGAAACTCATGAAAAAAGAATTAGTTTTGAATGCACCATTTAAGCTCAACGGAATGAATATCTCCAAGTGCTCTAGTTACATCTGTCTAAGTCGAGAGCCAATACTATGAAAGACATAGCTTTGGAGTTGAACAAGGAAAACGAGTGACTTGCGAAGCGTTGAAGACCACTGAAAGGCTAGTAGCGAAAAAAGACAACGCCCGAACTTGAGAGGAAAAATATAATTCACAAGGGTCTCTCCACTGAAGAGCATCCGTTGGGCTACTGTTGCACGAGTTATGAGAAAAACGAAGTTGCAGTGGTGTGCGCCCGAGTCGCTCAACGGTCAAAGAACAACAGGTGATAAGGGCTATGTGAACTACATTGAAAGGCATTGTGGACTCATGCGTTGTATTGCAGCAATGCGAATTTGATCATTGCAAGTTGATCGGGTTAGCACTAGTTGTTTCTTAATAGTAACATTCGCTTGTCGTAGAATGACGCCGATATAGTGCTGAATCAATGCATAATGGAAGAAGCAATGGTGATGTTTAGGAGTAATGAAAGCACTTCGTCAGAAAACCTCAACCAAAGAAATTACAGATTTAATCAAAATTCAAACTGTCAGCTATTGTAAGCAGAAAGGCACTTTTTGAACCTTTTTCTTAGGAAATATGACTAAAATCCCAAAATCCTTTCAAAATATTGTGCACTCTGAACGAATTCACCTTATGGTTGATGGTTTACTCACTCTTTTGTTAAGTGAAGACGATTAACTAGAAAATTTTTGCAGTTAAGAATGAAGGCTGCATTATCATCGGTAATACAGTGACTAGCGTATGCACAATGCCTGCTGCTAATGGTCGTCCTGCTGGAGAGTGCACGTACATGAGCCCATTTACGGGTATTATGCCCATATTAGCAATTCATCGGACTATTTCTGGAAAGCTGCGGTTAGAATGGCGCCTCATCTCTAACAAAACCAATGTTGATGCTATTATGAACACCTTATTTAGACCACAAACATCATTATGGCAAATTGGACGACGCAAATGTGGCAAAGCGTGATGAATAGAGTGGCTCGTTCCCTGGCAACTGGACCATTTCGCTCAAACTTCATTGGCGTTTCTGTCACAGTCGGAAGTTGAAAAAACGTATTGAATAAAATGCATTATCGTTGAGCATATCAATTATTATTATGAATATTCAGCACTGTCCTACCTAAAACACGATTAGTTGTTCTTCCAATATTTCTGAAAAATACTTTCAAGCAAAGCTTCTGCGTAAAACAAAAATATGCACTTCTGACAATTTGTTTCCTTTCGATTGTCTATGATAGTCAAGACACACTGCCAATCCTGTCATGTAAAGCCACCAGCCCTTTGCAAGGATTGTCCCAAATATTTTTATTGAACAAAACTCGAATTGTGTTAGCAAACATTGCTGAATACTCGTCCACGTAACGCGCCTCCCATAACGTAATGGAGCCTTTTCACGCTAACGTCCTCTACACTACCAAGTTCTTTTAGGTTGTCCACATATTGAAGAAACGAACCTTTCCGCTAGACAAGAAATTTTGAATTGAAAGCCTAAGTTTCTGGCTACTGCGTTACGCATCCTTTCTTTTCAATTCACCCTTTTATGACGCTGCAGTATTTGAAATAAAAAATGTTTCACACGCACCGCGCGCTTGTAATATCACCGCGCTTATACTTCGCTTGAAGCACGAAAAGTATATGAACGTTAGAGAAATGTTGCAGTATCAGCGTCATATGTTTTATACAGAGTTTTTATCACATCCGAGAAAGAATTCCTAATCGAACGACAAAAGTCGTAATTGACACTGTCATTGACGTAACTGACACGCGCCCATGCATTTAGATTAATTGATCGCGGGACGCTGTATCGAATCTAGCCAGAAGACACACAGACCGCACATTGACAGATAAACAACCGCGTCAGAATTACTTGCTCTTCAAAAAAGGAGACCTTCACGACATAGGCGACTATAGACCAATCTGCTTGCCGCTCATCGTCTACGTATTTTTTAAGCGAGTCATTCTAAACAGGATTGGCAGAACACTG
Source organism: Parelaphostrongylus tenuis (assembly GCA_019055375.1). Lineage (NCBI taxonomy): Eukaryota > Metazoa > Nematoda > Chromadorea > Rhabditida > Metastrongylidae > Parelaphostrongylus > Parelaphostrongylus tenuis. Next base: position 43,404 of record JAHQIW010006095.1, read on the forward strand.
GACAAAGGACAGTTATGCGAACAAGTGAGTTTTGAGAAGGATTTGATACCACAGATCGAATTCACACGCTCACAAGACTCATTGAAGTTTTGCGAGTACCAAGACCGCTTTGTCTCACTTTCATCAACTTGAAAAAAGTCTCTGATTCACTGGAAGCACAAACAGCCATGCATGCTCTGGACAGCCAGGGCTTTCCTACTCGGAACATAACGATCCTTCGTGAGCCATATGAAAATTTCTCAGCCGAAATATCGCTGTTCTATAACGATATCAATATCGACGTAAGAGGGGCCCGGCATATCGATATTATCTCACCAAAGTCATTCGCTACCACCCTCAAAACACCATGCGAATTTTAGAATGGGACGATCTGGGAGTGAAGTTGACGGTCGGAAATTGAATTATTTTCTCTTGCTGATGGTATCGTCTCTACAACACCAAGCTATCAGCGAGATGGAGCGAATGTTAACCGAGTTTGACAACGTCGGGGAAAAATTTCCGGCTAAGTCTAACGAGACTGATTTTTTTGAGGATCGGATGGGTTGTGAATGCTCTATTCGCGCTCAACGAAATATGCATCTCCAGTTGTTCTAGTTACGTCTATCTAGGTCGTAAAAGCAACATGATGAATGACCTAGCTACAGAGTTGAGGAGGACGAAAAGAGCAGCATGAGGGCGTTCAATAGACGAACAAGAGCAATTATCGACTGAATTCCTCGAGATGTCAAGCGCTCCACAGGAAGACCACCGACCCAATGGTCCGATTTCTTCTTCACAAAATGCCTAAAAAAACGACATGATACTCATCGGATTGCTAGAACGAGGAGGACCCACTGGGCCATCTTTCATGCGATAGCAAAAAATGGAAGATGTATGAAGCCCGCTCAATTCTTTCGACGATCAACGGGACAACAGGTGATACAGGTGATTTATCTAGGACGGCAAGTCAGCATGATGAACGACCTATTTCCATAGTTGAGTAAGAGGAAGCGAGCGGTTTGGGGAGCGTTTCATGACACTGAGGATAAAAAGGGGAGAACAAAGAACATACAACTCCGTGGCTCGTCTTTTCGACTTAGTGATTATCCCTGTCTTGACATGCACCAAAACCTGGGCGTTTATAAAGCACATGAGAAATCTTGAAGGCCCATGGAAGGCGCTATCGAAGATTGATATAAGAATATTCGGCGCTTCGTGGATGAGAGGAAGGATCTAAAGTTTCCTCTGTGTCACCAATTGAAATTTGAAGGCGCTGTTCTAGACACTAGGCGTTCAAATATTAGGGGGCTGGAGACGTAATGAATCTTGATGACAACCGATGAATAAGGGCAGTCACCTAGTGGGTTTTTAGTTAGTCGAAAAACGCAAAAGGAGAGTGAGCCAACGGTCCGAAAAACCTAAAAGAAATATGATGATCAACGGAGTCCTAGAGCATGGAGGGCCACTGAGGTACTCTTTAAACGTGATAGCAGAAGTTCTACTGGTACCTGATCGAATCACCTGACGATCAGCGGGACGACAGGTGATACAGTGAAGACAGGTGGTGGTTTAATAGACGTGTTTCCGATAAAAGAATGGATGGTGAAAAACTCCACTTACACGCCTACCCGTGACCAGTAAAATGATTCATCATTGCATCACAGGAAGATTTGCTCGCCCCAGTCAATAACAATCGTTTCATGTTCTCTCAAAAGGAAGACTTTATGGTAGCAAAGGCCTTCAGAATTTTCAAAATCAAAGCTATTGCAGATATGCAGGATGGTGAAATTAGAAAAAAAAGTCTTTGCTTTCTCAACCTTTCGTCTCGGTTTCTATCGTGCCCTCATTGCTGAAACGTCCAAAAGCGCATCTGTCACTCTATTCTTCGCACGTTTCTGTAGATATGTTTTGGTTTCATAATCATATTCACTATCTAATTCAATAATGAAAGGTAAACTAGGTTCCAAACGGCTTGTTCCTAATCGTAGTTCGGTAGTGTTGCTGGGTATTAGCCCCACTGCCGATCGAAAAGTTTTGCAGATGTTACCGTTTCTGCGTCACATATTCTATCACACTGTAGTTCTAGGCCTGGTGTTGCACAGATATAAGTATTGGTTGATCACGTGAAAAAAGGTAACTGAATAAAAAATGGAATATAAAGCAGTGTTTGCACTGAGAGAAGCAGAATAAATACGGAGAGACAAATTCTCGTGCTCCATAAGGTGGAACACGATGTCTAAACTGAGGTAAATTGCAATTACTCGAAAAAGTTCCTAAATGGCGGCCACCACGTGTTCTCAAGAAAAGCCAAAATTTATATTCTAGGTAAAAACTCTGGTGAAAAAGAGGTTTACAATGCCAAAATTTAGAAAGCTTTACATGCTTATTTCCTCTATAGTCAAAATTCGTCTTAACAAAGGTATGGAGCCGTTTGTGTTGGTCGAGGCAGCGGACCATGCCGCTTAGCTATGGTCTATGAACCAATGTACAAAATTACTCGGACCTCTTTTCTTCCACGTTTCAACATTTTGCGTTAATGTACCCACATTCCTTCAAAAAGAGCATTATGCCTTGAAGGTGAAAATTCAACTATCGACTGCTTTTTTACAGACCCGCTCAAAATGATTTAATCTGATAAGGATATGACTTATTTTGAGCCATAGGTCTAGTGCTATATAGGCGCCTATTTCGTCCTATTGGGACTCATCAGTAGCACCCTCCCTCGGTTCCGTCGATCCCTTGAGGTTAATAATCCTCTAAAGGAATCGGCGCCGAGTAAAAACTAATCACCCAAAGTCGGATGATGGTCTTACCTGACTTTGTGGTGACCGGCAGTCGAGCTTACGGCTTTTAAAATGAACTATACTTCTGCTATCGACTGCTTTTTTACAGACCCCTTGAGGTTAAATAATCCTCCTAAAAGGAATCGGCGCCGAGTAAAACTAATCACCCAAAGTCGGATGATGGTCTTACCTGCACTTTGTGGTGACCGGCAGTCGAGAACTTGAGGTTAAATAATCCTCTAAAGGAATCGGCGCCGAGTAAAAACTAATCACCCAAAGTCGGATGATGGTCTTACCTGACTGTTGTGTGTGTACCGGCAGTCGAGCAGGGATCGACGGAACCGAGGGAGGGTGCTACTGATGAGATCCCAATAGGACGAAATAGGCGCCTATATAGCACTAGACCTATGGCTCAAAATAAGTCATATCCTTATCAGATATAAATCATTTTGAGCGGGTCTGTAAAAAGCAGTCGATAGCGAGAAGTATAGTTCATTTTAAAAAGCCGTAAGCTCGACTGCCGGTCACCACAAAGTCAGGTAAGACCATCATCCGACTTTGGGTGATATAGTTTTTACCTCGGCGCCGATTCCTTTAGAGGATTATTTAACCTCAAGGGATCGACGGAACCGAGGGAGGGTTGCTACTGATGAGTCCCCAATAGGACGAAATAGGCGCCTATATAGCACTAGACACTATGGCTCAAAATAAGTCATATCCATATCAGGTGAAAATTCAGTCAACACTGACTACCTATCATACTGTTGCATTATTAATCCTTGAGGGACGACGTGTACCAGTTGAGGCACACCGACTGTTTGAAGGCCTCTCCTTGTATCTCTTCTCCAGACCATTAGGTGACCATTCAAAAGCTTGAATCTCATGCAATTTCCATGATTGATTTCTTAGAAAAAAGACTTTTTATTACATAGATCCTTTCATTATTATTTGAACCAACACTGTCATGTGGTCTGGTAAGAGCTCTTGTACAGCCCGAGACACGTGTTTCGTCCTTACAGACTCATCAACCGGGCAGAACCCGTCGTCTGTCGATCTTTTCATAGTCAGTTCTCTCGGGAGCGTCACACTCCTAACATATAGTTATCGACGACCTACGCTTTACACTCTATGTCAGGTGAAACATTCACCTAACACAGAGTGTTTTCGCACTCGATTGCTAGCTGGCTGGTATTTTTATCATATTATACCTTTCCTTCGAGTGCTTTATTAAGACCACGCTCAATTTCAATAGATCCTTTCATTATTATTTGAGCCATTTATTACGTTGTAACAAAGAAAATAACGTTATGTTTCGCACTCAGTTTGCTTTATTTACTCGGTTGAGGCTTGTATATGGCTTTTCGCCAAACTCTTACTAGTAAATAAATAGTCCAAATCTCGAAAATTTCGATGCTGTAATTGGTTTTCTAAAAGGCTATTATAGAACTCTGTAAAAGAGAGAAGGAGACTACGTTTTGCAATCAAAGTTTTTATAGTACACAAAAGTTATATATACCCGAAAAATATATGACCATGTAAAGAAGATCATGAAGTATCAGCTACAAAAAACCCAATACTTTACTTTCCGAATGAAGGAAAAACCCTCATTGAATAACGAAAATCACCCGCCTAGTGCGAGTTGCGCTATGCGACCGATCAACTGCCGTTTCTAAAGGGTTGAATACTTACAGCGCATGTGGAGTAGTGGGTATCAATTGATGGATAACGTTCAATCCCGCCTCAAAGTTCCCCAGCCTTCCGTCCCTCCGGGGTCGGTCGAATGCCACCAGATCTTGTTTGGGAAAGGAGGCAGCACTGACTCGATACATCGGTAAAGCCATAACGTGTCATTCTAAAAGCCAGATGTGATTCATCACCTCAAACTAAGTTAGAAATTAGAAGACGAATACACAACGCACTTCTCAGGACGATCAACGCCAAGAGCTTTATCTTTATATCTCATCAAATACTTAGTGGCTTACACACTAAAAGGAAGAATACAATTTCGAACCCCCCCCCTACAAAACGTTGAGGTAACGTTTTCGTAAAGGCGACTTTTAACTACGCCATTTGCCGTGACTATGCTCCAACGAACATCACTTAAAATCGCTGAGAGGGCGACATCTCAAAAGTTGAGAAACGTGATAGTTGCAGTTCCTTCATGCCCGATTGTGCATTGTTGATTGACCATGGAGAGGAGAAATGCTTGTTGGGTCGACAACAAGTGTCAAAACACCCTTTGCGGGTTACTTTTTTACCAATTCGATACCACTTTGATTTTTCACTTTTTACGCGACAATCGACCAGCTAGAGGGGCACACACCGATGAAAACATGGCTTTCTGGTTAGATTTAGATTTTTATCGCTACTAAACGGGCTTTCATTATCAGAAAAAAAAATTTGGCAACGCTACTGCTTCCTTTCAAAGCACTGCATATTTCAAGAAACCAGACAGTCACAAAATGGTTAGATTTCCATCAACATATTTCAAAAATTTTGAGGCCCAATTTCGTTGAGATAACATTTTTATGCTACCCTACTTATATTCATTTATATTTCAATAACATTTACCTTCAATTGTTATGTCAACAACAATTCATCTCTGTAGATAGCTGCAAATAAATAAACAGATACTCAATTACATGATCATTTTGTACTCAAGAAATCGAATATTACGACAGAAACCTTTGAGTTTGAATGTCCTCTCATTCCATATGAAACTCAAAATCACCCAGAAATTGATAAATACAAAAAAGTGAACAGTTTGGTAAAAATAATCCTGCACACTGCGTGAGATGCTACTCCAACTGAAAGCCACATAATTTTTTTAATATTAGAGCACTTTCAAAACTTTACTAATGACTTAGCTCACAGACGAACCGACAACAATTTTTTGATTGAGAAAACAATGACACGGTGGTCGTGACAATATATTGACGATGTCAAGTAATGGTAATGACTATGGCATGATAAACTATCTATACATTTCAATGCCGACTCGATAATTTTCAAAGGAACAACTCTGAAATTCTTCTTGTATTGATAAACTTTTAATAAAACTGGACACTACACTACTTTATACAGTATTGTTGCGTGCACTCTAGCTCATCGTAATACAACGTTTAAGAGTTGCTTAATGCTTGAATCAATGATCTCTTCCGACGATAAATCCAAGTGTGCGGTATTTGTATGATCGTTGTAGTCCTGAAGATACGATACTATAGTGAGTTTTTACCGCAGAAAACAACTGTTCCCCAAAATCACTTACTCTTATTGTTAGCGACTTTGCTGAGTCGAGTTCCGAAATTACTATTTCCTTTCCCTCTTCACCACTTGAGAACGTCTTTGCAGTAAAGCGTGCCTTTTTGCCTTCCAGTATGTCTTGACGTTCACTGCTTAAGCGCCAAATAACATTCGGCGAGACTCTTCGCATGACGATCATTTTGACGTCACATTATCTGAAGCTTTTGTTTCGAGTGTTTTCTTAAGACCACAGCTCAAATTTCAATATGCCTGGTAATTATTATTTGAGCCACGCATGTCAGTGGTCTGTCAATGAGGGCTGACTTATAGA
>JAHQIW010006096.1:0-22351 GCA_019055375.1 Parelaphostrongylus tenuis
ATCACCTGTATCACCTGTCGTCCCGTTGATCGTCGAGTGACTCGAGCGGGTACCAGCAACTCTTCCATTTTTTCCCTATCGCGTGCAAGAGTAGCCCAGTGGGTCCTCCTTGCTCTAGGAATTCGCTGAGCATCATATCTTTCTTCCATCGCTTTCGTGAAGAAATCGGACCAACGGGTCAGTGGTCTTCCTTTAGAGCGCTTGACGTCCCGAGGAATCCAGTCGGTAACGGCTCTCGTCCATCGGTTGTCGTTGAAGCGCATCACGTGTCCGGCCCACCTTATTTTCGATATCCTGGCGTGTAGAACGGCGTCTCTGATTTTCGATCGTTGACGTAGGTCGGAAGTTCGGATCCTTTGTCTCATTTGCGAAATACGAGATACTCCTAGCATCGACCTTTCGACTGCGCGTTCGATAACGGCAAGTGATCTTTCATCCTGCTTACGTAGCGACCAGGTTTCTGCTGCATACGTTAGGGCAGGGATAATTGTCGAGTCGAAAAGGTGGGCACGGAGTCGGATGTTCTTTGTCCTCTTCACTACATCTTCGATGCTCTTAAACGTTCCCCAAGCCGCTCGTTTCCTCCTGCTCAACTCTGGGGCTAGGTCGTTCATCATGTTGATTTCACGACCTAGATAGATGTAACTGGAGCATTCGGAAATTGTCGTTCCGTTGAGCGTGAATGGGGCATTAGAAATCCATCCGTTCCTCATGAACATTGTTTTCGTTAGATTCAGTTGAAGACCGATCTTTCCACAGGCGTTATCGAAATCAGTCAACATTCGTTCCGCTTGGCTGATGTTTGGTGTTATGAGAACGATATCGTCAGCAAAGCGAAGATGGTTTAATTGTCGACCGTCAATTTTCACTCCCATTTCGTCCCATTCTAATGTTCGCATGACGTTTTTGTAGGGTGGCAGTGAATAGTTTTGGCGATATTGTATCGCCTTGTCGAACCCCTCTTCTTACGTCAATGGTGATATTGTTGTAGAATGGAGATATTCTGGTCGTGAAATCTTTATAAAGCTCACGAAGGATCATTATGTACCGAGTAGGGACGCCCTGGTTATCCAGAGCCTCTACAACCGCTTCTGTTTCCACTGAATCAAAGGCTTTCTTCAGATCGATGAAAGTGAGACAGAGTGGTTGTTTGTACTCTCGTGAAACTTCGATGAGTCTTGTAATCGTGTGGATGTGATCCATGGTACTGAATCCTTTTCGAAACCCTGCTTGCTCTCATGTCTGTCCTTCGTCCAGTGCTCTGTCGATCCTGGTTAGGATTTATTGACAACGGACAGCAAGCAGATTGGGCGATAATTGCCTGTGTCGTGAAGGTTTCCCTTTTTGAACAACAATACGGTCTTGCTGGTTTTCCATTGAATAGGGGCCTTGCATTCTGACAGGTAGCGAGTGAAGAGCCGAGCCAGAGTGTTGATGAAACTGGCGGCAGATTCTTCAGATGTTCTGGTCTAATCCTGTCTGGACCGGGTGTTGTTCTGTTCTTCACCGACGATATAGCATGTCGCATTTCGGAAGGAGGACCGGTGGGACGACATATTTGTCCTCTTTCAATTTATATGACGGTAAGAGGACATGGCTAGCGAAGAGATCCGAGTAGTACTGGTGGATGATTTTCTCCATAGCCCTTCTGGAAGCTGTAAGTGTCCCGTCAGGGTATCGGAGTGCAATCATCTTGGTCTTATAGTTGGCGAAGCCTCGCTGGGCTTTGCGAATGCTCTTTTCCGCTTCTGCAGCTTCTGCCATAACTGCTGCTCTTCTCTCTTTAAGGTCTTCTTTTATCGATTCTCTGCAGCGTTTCGCAAGTTCGGACGACAGTGCTAGTGATGCAACGTATCAAAGAAGAGATATGATGAGCAGTGCTTTGGTTCGATCCCATCTCGCCAACTCTCTCGCAATCTATAAACGCACTGACTAGGGAACGCCTCAGCTCGGCTACTTTCGCGAATGCAACAAAATTGTCTCAAGCAGCATCCTCCAATATAACACATTCGTGAAGAAGTCGAACTCTACAAGCAGCAGCCGATGCAGCTCGTGAAATATTCGAAAGTTTTTTGAAAGGATGAAAACGAAGAACAAAGCAAGTGTTGAAATTGGTGTAATCCACATGATGAAATAAGATATAAGCTAGTTTGTGATGGCGAGAAATAATCTTCACGTTTACTTTATAAACAACGGATCTAGATCTGTGCAGTTTCCTGTCTGTAGGACTTGCGGCGAACATTTGCTTAAGAAATATATATAATAGTACTGAGACCTTGTAGAAAATTATCCGTCAGCGAGTAAAAAACGATTCCCCTTGCTTACCGCGGAGTACGAACACAATGTGACGTGGTGGAGCATAGCGCATGGACTGGTTGAGTTAAGCGAAGTACAATATATGGGAATATTTCTCAGTTTTCCATCTTTCTCACACAAACCATCGTGACATTTCACTGCTTGAATTCCACTATTTCTATTTATATTTGATTCATCAGTATTCCCGGCACTCATCGCTGACAACGAACACTTAGCGTATTGTTTTAACGGCTGCCAGAAAATTGTGTAATCTTGTGAGTGTCATAGAATGCTCATACTTAGATTTACTAAGGCATAGCCCACGTCAATTGTAAGAGAGCATTGGCGAAGAGAACAGAACGGACACCTCGCTGCTTGATTGACTGCACCACATTACTCCACTATGTCCCCCCATTACTTCATATTTTGATCGATTATAACAACTACGATCGCCATTGGTTAATAACGATGGAGACAATTTTCGCCTTATCTTTATGTTTTTGGGCAATCATGATCAACTTTATGACGAGAAGTGAGTGCTAACCTGATTATCCTCGTTAACTGCCGTACGAGCGATGGCACGACGCGGCCTGGCTGTCAACGGTGGCTCCAAAGAGTTATCATTTCTCTCTATTTCATGAAAGTACAAAAGCAAAACATCATAAGTGCACGGAAAAAAGAGTAAGCGTTAATAATGCATGAATTTCAATTTGTAGCAGAATGCATAATAACAAAAAAGCTGTATTGCGTCCCACTGATTTAACAAAACGTCTGGCTGAATCGAAGGAAAAGTATTTTCTGGTTGGTTCAGTCAGCCTTAGATGCTCATTCTAAGAATAAAAACGTATACAGAGTTCAATCTTAGATGACACTGCGAGCTACTCTTGGAGAATATATCATTTATTTAGAAAATCCATCAAATTGTTGTGGTAATTATGAAGCTGATCAATGCGGCTAAGCCCTGACATTTGAAAAGAAGTAATTTAGAGTCAGTTAATCTAATTAGAATGCTACACATTGACTCGCAAAGTGTCGGCAGATTGACTGCCGATTTTTCGAGAAAATGTCTGCCATATCAACCTATAGTTGCCTCTTACTTCATCATGGTCACTGCGGTTACCAGAGAATATGGATTTAATCTTTGAATGGAGCTTGAGAAACGGTCACCACATCCAAGGAAGGCAGCAAGTGTGAGACACATCCGATCTTGGATAGACGAAAGATGAGCCAAAAATAAAAACTTTTTTTAGACCGGTCAAGAAAGAATAATGAAGCTTTTTTCGTGTATCAGGTGGAGTCAAGTCTGGAGCTACTTGCTAAGGTAATTAGAACTTTAATGGTATAAATCGCGATTGCGTTAAAAATTTTGCAACTGGATATCAATTACACACACTCGCTCATGTTTCGAGCTTAGAATTGTTGCGAGCATGCCCTCGTTCTATTCAATTTTTTTTTCTCATGAATAGGCCAGTGCAACTGTTTTCTCAGCTAAAGAAATGTGAAAGACTTTTCTTTACACTGCTTCATCTGGGAACTCATGTCAAACGTACGAAAGAGTATACCAAAAGTATGAATTTCTGACATCGAAAGTGAGTATAGTTTATTTTGACACGAGTATAGTTTATTTTGACACATAGGACTCGAATTTTACGAGTAATGGAGTAACGTTCCACTATACGAAATATTTGAAAAAACGATAGGAAACAGAGAAGAAGATATTCATAAACCTTTTCAATGGTAAGCGATTATGAACGAACAGCCAAACAGTGCACGCACAGATGCACAAATTTCACTTGCAACGTCAATTAAGTATACTGAGAATCCACACGTGCTTCACGGACATGTTTAAACCTTCTTCAAATGGTAGAACGATATAACTATAGGAGATGCATACGAGTCTAAGCTTATCAAAGTTCTTATTGGGCACAACACTCTTCGTCATGTGGTTGTCCCGCAGGTCGGCGACACCAAGGAATCAAGAATTAGCTATCACACTACACCACAATCGCGTCGATCGCATTTTCATTCATGATATAATCTTATCAAACAGCAGTCTTGTCGCGGGTAGAATATCTCGAGCAGCAACATCACTCATATTCATGGCATTGTGAGATAATTAGGTTTGGAGACATTTGCTACCTTCAACACATCTATGTAGTTTTGTACTATTGTTATCGAAACTGCACCACAAAAATACAGCTTTTTCATCGACTTTGACCATAGCCATTGGTAAAGAGGTTCGACAGGGTGATACGATATCACCAAAGCTGTCCACCGCCGCGTTACAATGGGTAATCAAATCACTCTATTGGGACGAGAAGGGCATTCGTGTTGATGGAAAATTTTTGTCACATTTCGTTTTGCAGACGACATCGTCATATTTTGAAAAAGTACCAACGAAGCAGAGACGATGCTGAAGGAATTGAACGAAGAGGGAAAGAAGATTGGATTACGTATCAACAGGATGAAGACCCAGTTCAGAACCCATGGTGCAATGGTGATCAAGTCGAAATGGATGGTTTTCTGATTGCAGAAACCACCACATATGTGTACCTTGGGCTATCACTAAACATGGAAAACAACATGAAGGAGGAACTAGATAGAAGGAGGGAGACCAGCATGGGCCGCATTCGGGCCTTTCAGAGAAGCCACCGACCAGCTAACGGACCCAAAACTCCGTGCTTACCTTTTCAGTTCAGCAGTCCTCCCACCGCTCTGCTATGCAGCTGAGACGTGGGCTGACACTTCGACCACGTCAAGACTGCTACGAACAACTCACAGAGCGCTTGAACGATGTCTTCTAAGATTTAGTCGTCGCGCACAACATCTTGCCGGCTTGCGTAGTTCGAATCGTCCGGAATCTGTCATATCTCTGTAATCAAAGGTCTATATAACTGTAGCGAAACACGGATGAGCAGGTCATATACTGAGAAGAACGGACGACAAATGGACGAGAAGAACTGCAGAGTGGATTGCACGAAAATGTACGCGTCCTCGAAGGACGACCACTTACAGGTTGGACGGACGTGTTCGTTAAAAGAATTAAGGAGCTGTACCCGCAACTCCTGATATTTTTTATATCACGGTATGACACTCGCAGCAGCCGCCACGCTCGAACAAGACCACCGTCATGGACGACTGTCGCGCAGCAGAGAGACAGATGGAATATGTGCTGCGGAGCGCACAATTAGTGAACACGGATCCGTTCGAGTATTAAGTAAATAAGTAAGTAACCTATATTGACGGCCAGTGGGCGAGCCCCAATTGAAAGAAAGAAATTTTCCGTGGTCAGCATATCGAGTGAATTCTCACTGATCTCACGGTAGTCTCATTGAACTATCAGTCATTCAATCCGGAGTAAGCCGCACGTGATTTTTATACTTCTATATTGTTAACAATTCTTACAAGCCTTATCTGGAGAATAATAGCATTAGCTTGATAAATTGGCAGTTGAACGAAAATCGTTGTACAGGACATAAATGCTATTTGTCGTTGCAAATGAAATCTAAAAATAAAAAACCAACCATGGAAAGATTAATTCATTGTTACATTTCGTGATGTCATTTCGAGGTGTAAAACAGCTTGCCATCTCATTTTAAACGATTTTTCTTTCCATTTGCGTGTGATTACTTATGCAGTCCACGTGGATAATGAGTGTATTTATACAGCAGTGAAATCAAAACCGTTTGTATGATGTCATATTTATTTATGAGATGCACTACACTCTCACGGTCACTATAAGATTACTAACCAATCGCCGATCAGTGGCGTTCACAGCGAATTTGGTGACTCAATCGATGTATCGGAACTTCATAGGAAAAGCGGAAATAATTAGTGATCAGATGAAAAACAAAGTGAAGGAAAAGGCTATAAATATAGAAGGAAAAGTGTGAGGAAGCCTTTGTGTCAACAAAGATGACTCTACTTACATAGGTAGTTAAGAGACTTGGCCATTCTTTCGGAATCTATTAGGTGGACTTAAGAAAATAAGATTACCAAGAAGCTCGATGTTTTGTAGCAATATCCGACATGAAGGAAAATCTTTCGTTGTGTTCACACTCATGTCGACCTTTCGTACAGCATTCCATAGATCAGTATTTCTCGTTGTCCATGTTGTTGTAAATATTGTTATTCCTTTTAGTACACATGACGTTTTAAGTAGACTTTAAGGACTGCCTTTCTTCAGCTGACGGGAAAATCATTATACGTTATTGTTGTGGTTATTGTTGTTAGATCGCTGACGATTTGGTAACATCTCTTTCAACAGAGACTTGACGAATTTCATCTTCTTTGATAATTCAACGTTTTGCAAGATGTAAGATTATCTATGGTTTTCGCGTGGGATGACGTCCAAAACCCGCCTCTAGATCAGAAGATGAAAAGAAAAAGCGTTCTACGTCACGCGTGCTATTGACGCATTCGTCATTTCGCTTCACTAATGAAAATATCTGGTAATTATCCAGAACACTTTAGACGTTTTACGCACTGATGTTTTTGACTTTGACTCGTGCGTGCCATTATGCCTTTGTGCCCTATATACATATACTATGACGAGTGCCTTGTTGACAATTAGGTTTACCATCTAGGTGTTCTCATGTGGGCAAAAAAAATGTCTACCTCATTTCACCAATAGATTCTTTTCCGCATAGCTTACTTAATATTGGGTAGAACAATGCCCGAAGTCGTTTAGTTGCGTTTTGCCGTTAGGGATGAATATGCAATATTCAGAAGTGCACAAATGATCACAGGGGTGGTGGCGGGCCAGCTGACGGTTTAGGATGCTAGGTAGTAGTTCGATAACTGATACAGGACTTTCAGGGCCATTTCTTTTTTGTGTAGTTCTTTATAGCATTACTATTTCTATGATATGACGAGTACTCTGAGAAGGATTTTATTTTGGCTTCAATTACTGGTCGTTTCAAAGCATTCTTTCACCTTTTGATTTTACCCAAGCGAGTCTCATTTCGTAGCCACTGAAAATGACTAAGTTTTTATTGCTATGCTCACCACATGCCTTCCTTTCCTCTCCTCTTCTAAACATATTTCTAGCCATTACATAGTTTTTTTTTTATAAATCTGTGAAGAATAGGGGAAAGGTAGTACCCTAGTTCTTTTTTTTGTTTCGTTTTTGGTATCATCTTGTATTGTGATTTTATTTCCAATGATTTACTCAAATTTTTCAGAATGCAAACCAATTTTATTATAGGTTAACATGTTGACTTAATGTACTCTGAGTGCTTATTCAGCAGTTCAAGACATACAAGCATATGCTCATGTGTACAGCAGACGGCAAAACAATTATCTATGTATTGACAGCTTCTGATAGCTCAGGCTTCTAGCCGCTCAAGGCTTCCACCCCTCCCCCTCTTCTAGAAACCACTCTTGTAGGGCTACCGAACGCTTACACTTAATCAAGGTTTTTCTTGTAATAAATTACAACTCTTGTCTGAATGTTTATCGTGTATTTACTTGCTTAGAAGGACAAGTTTAATGAGAAAACTCCAAATAAGCTCTGATTGCCTACTGTCATAATGCTATATTTGAAAAATCTTGGAGCGATCTACGAAAAAATGTGTAAATTATTGGAAAAGACATTCGGTACCTATTTATGTAATCGAATATGGCAATTCCCAAGACCAACTCTTTGCTAGCTCAGCACCTTTCGATATTTAATGTCTTAATTAATGAGTCGAACACGTGGGAGGTTGTTCATAATACAATTTACTCTCAACCGAAATATCAGCTGACTGAATAATCCGTATTATAACAACCTCGTGCTCAATTCAAAAAAATTTGCCATGAATTTTATTGAAAATCTTTCCGTCAATAGTGATGCACTTAAAAGGTTACGATTGAAATGACTAACTATATGAAAATGCTTGCACTACTATTTCACTCTTGTTGACATGAAAACTAATTGAAATAGTCGATTGGAAATGTTGACATGAAAGCTATTGTCCGCTTTCATCCATCTTAATACGGTCTCATATGCCAAAAATCAACAGTTAGCTAAATCATATTTATTATGATTTATTTGTAAGTTTATCTGGAACTGCTAGAAAGTCCTACTCTATTAGTGCAGCCATCAAGATTGAGCTATTTTTGAATTATTGCTCACCGTCGCCTTCACAGCCACAGTTGCCAATGAATTGATAGTTTCTGCAAAATTCCAAATGGCCGAATTTTGTTAATGAAATACCGAACGAGAAAAATCAAGCACAATTGCGTTCGAAGCATAATACTTTGATTTAATTCGCTGACATTTTCTAGCGGCAAATCAATTACAATATACGTAGATTTATTATTCATTTTGCACTGCCAATTTAATAGACTGTTTTCCAACCTCGAAAAACAGAGTATCTGATACTGTTTGCCTTTCTCGAGGTTTATTACATCACATTTCGCTGTGGTTTACGGAACGTCTTGGAGGATTTGCCGTCATCAGAGCCCTTGTCATATGGTGCGATGGAGTATCGTACATTCTCGTCAAAATAAATCATACCTGCCAGCCTAAAGTCAAAGTTTTGTGGCTGGTACAACAATATGAATTACCTTTTCTGTTGATTGTTCTCGAAACCTCGAAACAAGGCAGATATGATTTATCTTGTCCAGAGAGTTCTATTCTATGTCGCCCTATCTCTATGAGGCGCGAAACAGTGGCACTGATGATTACGAATCCGTCACAGCGGTTTGTAAGCCACAACGAGGCATAATAACAGACCTCGTGAAAGGTTAAAACGTTCTCAAAGGCTATCTATTATTCATTTAATTCATGACCCTAAATATCATCCATCACCACTGAGCAGTTCCAGCATGTCTTGCATTCTTCATGTTTTCTCGCCACCACCAAGCACAAATTTCTTTGAATTTTCGCACGTGAACTCGACTACTGCTTGCCGTTATCACGTAGATTGTAGACAGATTCTTGTCCAAGACAAGTGTAGTATTAACGCAGAAATGATAGTCGTAACAGGCCAGCGGAGGAGGGGAACGTGGCACTAATCCCAAGTGAGTGGGCTATCCTAAATGGCCCACTACTACTGGGCTATCTGTTCCCTTTTCACTATGTTAAGCTTTCGAGAAAACTTCTCTGCAATGCCAATATTAACTTTCTTATCACTTCATTTGATACGACTCCGCAGTTTTTTCACTGTGCAGATCGCAGGACAGCATTTAATTCGTTTTCCTCTTCCTCCTGAACATCATAGAATACTAGTTGGACACGTCTTATTGCAGTCTTGAGAGTAGGCTAACTGTGGCTTTTGCTACTGACTGGTGAAGAGTGTTGGAAAGTGAGGATCAGTCCCACGTTACTCCGCGACGAGCATGGCAACCACTCAGCTATAGCCCATCCTGATGCGTGAATATTGTTGAATAAAACTTCCGATTTTGTTTAAACCGAGCTAACGCCAAACTACGAAAGGATTGATAAACATCTCAACTGATGAATGTTTTTCGAACGAGTTTGTAGACGGTTTTAAGAGTTCGTACGGTCACATGTTCCACGTTTGACCGTTTGGCGATGGAAATGTCACTTTTTTCTCGCTGCTTGTTTCCTTTTCTGCATTCTTTGTATCTACGTTATTATGTTTAATCGGTTAAATCAGCTCATTTACACAACGATCAATTAATGGAATCCATTGAGCGACGTCATGCTTGTTCTCCCGGTTGTCTTCCCTCTCTCATGTGACATGCACGCGTTCATCGTGTGATTTTCTTTTACAATGAAAATAAAATAACTTTACTTGTGGAAAGAAAAATAAACAGTTAAGGACTACTGCTATGCGCAGTAATTGACGACCTTTAGTCAGCTGTAAGAATGACCTATTACTCAATTTTTAGAGTAATAGAGATCGAGATAAATAATAATGGTAATATCTAATAATGATAGTAATTAGAAAGAAAGATAAGGAGGCACGTGCTACTCATTTGCAAAAGTTGCTCAACGCAGTGGCAGTAATCTGTTATCCCACGACTTTTTTCATTATTGGAACAGAACGAGTTGATGAGTTCGCTCGCAGGAGGAACATAGAACTCGCCATCACGTAGGAGCTCTGCCCTTTTGCTCGGTCATATCCAACGTCATTACTCAGTCTCTTTAAAGGACCCGGGATCTGTAGCATTTTCTGATTCCTGCATCGAACGCCTTACGCAGAAATTACATTCTGAAAGTAAAATTAAGTGCATTTTGAAGACCAAAAAAGTAGGAGGCTTTACTTTCAGTGGTTCGGAAATGACCTGGCTGTTTTTCTCCGCTATTCATGAAATTTTATTGCTGTTTTTACTGTATTATAACAACGGAGGGTTTACGTAATAGAATGAGCTGTAATGAGAGAGAAAAAATGCAATAAAAGCTTATTTGTCAAAATATCAAAAACTGTATTGAAATTCAATATATCTCATGATATCATTTTGAGCGTGGCCTTAAGAAATTCTTAAGAAAACACCCGAAACAAACTAAATCTAAAGAAAAAGTTTTGAAAGATATAGAGATTTTAAAAAGTTGTTGAGACCTTGCAGACTCAAATCTAGTCATCTGTCTGGTGTTGATATTCAGATTGTTCTCTTAAGAATATCAGGACAATTTCTTCTACACTTAATACATTCACCACCCCTCTAGCATGGATTTTTCTTGTTATCCATAGAGAAGGATGTGACAAATTTTCAGTTCGATGTTCTGAAAATGAGAAAGTAGGTGAGAAAATAATTTTCCAAAAATTACGATGGAAGATGAAAAATGAAGATAGTAGATAGAGAAGAAGTGAGACACTACAAAAGAATTCTAAACGAAACGTTATTCGGTAAACTAGAAAATCTAGTGCAATGGAAAAGTAGCGAAATATTGTGATTTCTCAAAAGAATGTCATTCGCAGTCATAAGAATTCTCAACCAGTGAGTATGCTCATCATTTGTGTACAATTCACCTTGTTTGGCTCATTAGTTTCTAGAATTTATGCTTTAGAATTCATATTTTTGATGTTCATTGGGTGCTAGTAAGTAGTAATGAGAACTCAACTTATTGGAAACTTGAGAGTTTTTGAAAATAACTTAATTGACTCCGCCAGTTATTTTTGTTCCAAAAGACGCAAAACCCGTGTCAAGTGATGGCCAGTTCAGTGGTGATAAGAGTTACTGACAAATTAAAGCATAATAGAACAAACTGTTCTGATTACTCTGTAGGAGTAACGTCATCGACGTGATATCCTCCCACGTTGGTGAACTTCCGTGTCTTTTTCGCTTTTTCGCTTGAACATTTCATTTCTCAAGATTCTCATGTGTAGAGCAGATAGTAAACAATAATCTATGTATCAACAGCGACGCTTGATAGCCGAAGCTTCTGGTCGTCTTAGACTTCTGTAACACGTTCATATCGTCGCTGAACGTCAACTATTAATGGAAGATTTTTTTCAAAATAATTTTCGACTCTATCTATAAAAGTATATCAAGTATTCAATTTGCTTCGAAGGTGCAAATTTATTAAGAGAACTCTAATTTAGCTTCGATTATGAAGTACCATGACAACATACTATGAGATTGGACGATTTTCGAAACAACATGACATTCAAAAGAGAAAAAGACATTCAACTTCTGCTTATGGAACTCTAAGGAGAATTTTGAATCTTCTGACATTCTACATTAAACTGGAAAAGCTCTGTAAGAAAAGACTAAGTTATGGAGGTTCTAGCTCCAGTACACTCACACTCACTTACACCAGCATTTGTCTACTTTTATTACATGTTTATACTACCTCGATGCTAAATTCGTTGTAAGTGATGGCTAACTAACTCATAACTTTTTTGATCCATTAATAAGCATTTACTGAACTCCTGCATCCTATTCTAACAGTGTCGCCATCAATTTTCAGCCAATTCAAATCAATGTACAGCGACGTCATTATTAAAAATGGTTGTATCTTCAAATTCTTATGGAGCCAAATTTATAGAATTTTAGTCAATGAAATATCGAAAAAGTAATGCGAGCTTATTATTACTTCAAAGCTCAATTTCTAGTTTGTTTTGTCACCATTTTCAACAAGTCAGTCGTCAACATTTTCAACAAATCATTCAATTTCTGCATAAAATAGCATATTTATTTGTTATTCAATTACTACATGACCCTACATCTCATTTATCAAGCTGTGCACATCGTGCATACGGCTCGTAAAACCTTGGAACTTTCAGACATGAATTCAACTACTGCCTGCGGATCTTTCGCCTTGGTTAATCGCTAAATACTACTGGTAATGTCGTATCTCAGTGGAATCTTGAAATAGCCGAGTAGGGAGTTATCATATCGATAATGGACCACACTTTTGTCCAAAACAAATCTGCCACCAGTTTTCAGATATCGCAGGAATATCAGGCATTATAGTCAGGAGTGGGGTCGCACAAGAGCCTCTCTAATTTGGTTAACCTCGTAATAAATGCCGCCACTACCACTGGGCTATCCGCTCGCTTACTACTGTGTTGAAATTTCGAAACACTTTCTATCATATCACTATGCTTTGCTGACACTGTATGCAAATCTCTAAAAAAATTTCTGATTATTTTCAAAAAGAATGTCTAAAGCCTAAGCGAGGTTGGTACGCCGGGGCTTTACACCGTTGTTTCGGAGGTCCCGCGCTCCTCGTCAGTGACCCACGCCCAACATTAAGCCCTGCATTGGAGCAAGGAGGGAGCCCTATGTGGTGACGGTACAGTGTACAATGATCACATTTGCCCATCACCACTTCTCAGTCGATAGATCTCGGCTGGTAGAATAAAATGAATTTATAGCATTGACTGTTTACAAAACCTCGCAATAAACACTCAAATTAATTTCAAAAAAGAATGTCTAAAACGATTTCCGATTACGTTTGAACGTGGAAGAGTCTTGTCACCAAGCCACGAGAGGATCGATGGAAATTTTAACTCTCTGGATGGCACCATAATTAATATCACAGGCATTTTCGATGTTTAATTTCTTCTCCGTCTCGAAAAACCTTTTAGATTCTTGCACTATTTTGATGCTCCACAAGATTTCCTGCTTTTGGAGCATATATAACTCTTGTGTGGAAAGAAACTCTGATTGTAAAACGTAAATATGTTTTCGCTCATACACGCGCTTTTTTTCTTTTTTTTCGAAACCAAATGGAGGTTCGGATTCGCAGAGATTTGTACTATCAAATATGTATTAGTATAGTCTTACGAAAAATCATTTACAGGCCATAGCCGCGCAGACAGTGCACTCCGATTGCACAACATTATTTTAGTTTCGTTGCTACAGCGAACCAAGGAGGCCTTCAGAAAGCAATCATAGTGATGAAATCGCCGAGTTTTACATTTTCGAATGACTACCAAAATTCTAAGGGAAAACCCTGTTCAGTCAAAAGCCTTTGAACTTTTAAGGACTTTGAGGAGGTATTGACTCTCATCGTCTGCAAAAGGTTAACTTTGAATGTTTTTTCACACATAGAATTCACAGGTTATTCAAAAGTGTTAATGGGTCACACGTTCTCGTCGTTTGATTGTTTGGCGTTAAAAATGTCACGCTTTCCTCAATATTGATCCATTTTCTACATTTTTTTTCAATCCTACGTCATTCATGTTTAATCGGTCATATCAGCTCGTTGACATCATGATCAATTAACGGAATCCATTGAGCAATGTCGAGCTTGTTCCTTCAGTGTTCCTCACATTCTCATGTGACATACACGCGCTCATCGCGTGACTTTCACTTACAATGAGAATAAAAATGTCTATTTTGAGGAAGTGAAAGAGAATGTCTTAGGACTGCTGATATGCGCAGTATTGATGACCTTTAGTCACTGATAGCACTGCTCTATTACCTGTCTTTTAGAGTGATGAACATTATAAAAAATAATAATAATTAAGTAGTAATAGTAATAAAAAGAAAGATATAGATGTACTTGCTATCACTACTTGCTATGCAGAAGTTGCTCAATGTTGGTAGCAGAAGTATTGTTATCTCATGACTTTTTTCATCATTGATACAAAATGAAATAATGGCTTTGTTTGCTGGAGAAATATGAAATTCCCGTTACTTAAAAATTGAACACCTTTTGCTCGTTCATATCTATTTTTATATAGAAATGTAAAATTAAATGTAATTTGAAGAAAAAGTAGCGCACCGTACTCTCAATCGTTTCGCATATAATTTGGCTGTTTTTCTGCTATTTATAGATCATATTGCTATTATTGTTATATCATTATAGCGGAAAACTCACGTAAAAGAGTGGATTGTATTTCGGGAGAAATAAAAGCTGCACAAATCATACTCATTGAAAAGCAAAAATCATAAATGAAAGTGAATACTCTGAAAAGCTTGAAAAATATATTGACTTCGGAAGACCTACTATAACCTTAGAGATTAAAACATAATCACTGTTTGGTATTGGTATTAAGGATTTCCTTCTAAGATCCTAATAAATAATATAATATACTATAATAATATTATAATAATAGGTCCTTCTAATCGTTGTCAGTCTTCATTTATAGTCAATTTAACCAGTACTACTCTGCAATGGGATATTATTTATCCATGAAGGATCGACGACAACATATAGTTTTTTGACACTCTGAAAATGGAATGATCAATGAGAAGTACATAATCTGATAACATATCTTGAGCCTTTCATTAGGTCTGACATGGCACGTATACGGCGCCAGACATGCGTTTCGCTATTACAGCCTCATCAGTAACACAATGCCTTTCGATTCAACTAATCCCTTCCAAGGGGATATATCCCCTGCTTATGAAGGAATAGACGCCGACTTATCTCAAGTCACCATATGTCAAGCAATGAATACCTTCGACATTGCAGAGACTAACACTCTACCGCTCGTGGCTGGTATAATAAAATGGAGTCGATGCCTTTATATGTAGGTGGTGTATTGCAAAGGATGTGGCTGAATTGCAAGGCACCGTGCTACTGATGACAATGCCGAAACACGTGTCTTGCACAGTATAAGTGCCATATCAGACCTCATGAAAGTCTCAAGATTGTTATCAGATTATGTATAGTTTCGAGCCTGATATAAAACTGCCGAATGTGAATGTTTAAACGAGAAAGACAACAATCCTAGAAATTAATGAGGGACGATGAAGAAAGCAGCTGAAGAGAAAGTGGAAAATGATATAAATGGAAATTTTTTTTTGTAAAACTAGAAACTTCAGTCTAGTAGAAAACTAACGAACTACAATGATTTACTGAAATGAAAGGCAATAGTAATATTAGGTTGAGGAAAAAGTCCCTTAACATCTGCTAAAACTTCGAAGCTTATACATAAACTCATGTGAAAACAACAGTAAATATTCTTTACAAGGAGCGTCATTATCCACAATAGTCTGTCAACGATCTGTAAGCTTACAGGTCAATATACGCTTCCAGAATCGATCGTTCAACAAGTTCTGCAACACTGATGACAAACTTTAACGCGACAATTGGCTTGAGCTTCAGTCAATTCGTGAGAATCTTGGCAAGGTTCTTTGTGGACAAAGTCATGTTGTTGGAGAAGTTTCAGACCGCCTTTTGATCGGCGCTAAGTTCTGTTGCCAATTTACGAGTGCTTGTTGACGGTCCCGCATCCAAAGCTGCTGCCAGATCTTCATCGTCCATCATTCGATGGCATGCTACAACGAGGTGATCTTTGCTACTGAGATTTCCATTTTCAAATCGTTTCTACCACTTTGCAGCAGTCACATGGCTCACAGTTCCTTCACCTTCGGTACCGCAGATCTCATTCGTAGAATTCGCTTATCAAAATGTAGTGGCTTCAAGCAACAGGGTCATCAAACTCGCACCTCAGTTTTACCCGTCGTCATCATTTGATATCTAGAGAGTAATTTAAAATTTGATTAACTATAACTAGCGTTGCCGTAGGAGTTTATTATGGAAATATTTCTTAGATATTCCCACGAATTTACAATTACTGATGCTGTGTGGAACAAACATAAAACTTGAATTTCTCGCGGTTGTTAAGGAACTTTTTCCTCAACTTTGTATCAAGCCAGTTAATAGATGTGCTCAACATTTGTGTTGAATTCAACTTACTTGGATCACCAATTTGTTGCAAAAAAACAGATGATGAAAATTTGTTTGGAAATTCTTATGACATTTTTGCTAGCAGTTATAGAATACTTGCAAAAGAATTCGTATTTATTGGCACCATTGAATCCGTCTTCACAGTGCTTTTTATTATCTGTGTGAATTACAATACCTAAAGCATTAAGTTCAATTTTGGTCTCCTTCTTGAACGCTGCAGAATGCTGGTTGAGCGCGTCTCGTTGCAATCTCCAGGATGATTTGGCTGTAGAGTTCCATGAAGCGCTTCTTGTTAACTGCCAGAGAGTGTTGAAGTGTGGGATCGAGCCCCACGCGCGCGGACACGCACATCACAACCATTCGGCCTCGCCGCCCTTCAAATTTACCAGAAGTGAATCATTCACAATAACGCTTTTTTCCCCTCTATCATGAAAAATGAGATTACTTTTTATTGTGGACTAGATAGCACACTGTTTCAATCTCACAGCAAGTTTTTTGGTTCATGAAATTAAATTTCGAATCTAGTAAACGTGATAACCTCGATGCATATTATGGGAACACTGCAGTTTCTTATGTGAGATTTCTCCACTAAAGCTTGGATATTATTCGTCTTCATTTTGACCTTGTTACAGGCCTCCGTCATGTCCAACGAAGCAATCAAAGTTCGTGTTTTATTCCGTTATTATTAATTATTGGGAAGAGGTCTTCCACAGCGAGCTGCAGTCAATGAGATCAACGTAGTTGAAGGGGAAGGTACAACAGGCAAATCTGCTGCTATACGCTTGTTTCAGCGCTTCTCAATGCCAGAGATCTCAAACTCGAAGACAAGCCTCGCATAGGATATCCGATCTGAATCGTTTGATAGTTAAAGCATGTCAAGAACTCTTTGATTCGAAGTCGACGGGAGGATACTTTGACTGGATTCGGAACTTGGCGGGCAGATGATAAAGAGTCATAGAAAACTATGACGTCTTCTTTGGAGAATAGCTATTATTGTTTTCGTTTGAAATTAATGCATGAATTTTCAGTTTTTTACAAGTGCCCCAGAACTTTTCCAACCTAAAAACTGAAAAGACTTTAAGAGGATTTTCACTCAATGGAATGCCTAATTGTTCCAAAATTCCCTACTTTTCGATACGAAAGCTTCATATTCAAGACAGTACCGAATTCCAAACCCTTTTTTTCGCATCTCGTTCTCCTATGCTGAAGAACTGTAATTCGAAAACACTTCCCTATAACGTATGACTGCAAGATATAGCCTGTATGGTGAGGGTTTCAATATGTAGTTGAAATGAGCCTTCATGGAATGCGCATTCAGCATTTTTAAAGTACTTCTTCGAGAAGAATTCATTTTCTTCACTCATAAATCTCGAATTTTTCGCTGATATTGTAGATTGTAGACTGTAGAATTCTTGCTCAGAATATTTATTAAGCAAGGAACATTTTATACAATTGGTCAACAATAATTTACCATCAATCAAGCATAAGTAAACAACAATCAACGCTCGATCCGTAGAATTTGTATTTTTACAATCAACAATCAATACTTCCTTCTTTTTCACTGTACTACTAGTAAACATTTGATTGCTTGAGAAATGAAGATTTTAGAGAGATAGAGACAAAAGCTTATTTACCCGTTCTCTGATCGTCGTGTCAGTGTTCTCTTGATGAGAAGACACGGGTTGTTAGCAGTGAAATTAGCTAAGTACACTTCACTACAATATTGTATATTTTTATCGCCAATATTTCCTAAGGAAACTGGTTCAAAAATTATTTCCGAGGTTGCTATAGGTGGTATGCATCAAAAAAGAAAGTCCTAACTCTATGCATCGCCTAATATATGATACTTTTTATAATAGTTATTGAAAAATGCAATGAATCTTGCTAAGTAAGATAAAATGCTTTACAATAGGAATATGACAAGTGACCTAATACACATTTCACGTCTATTGGTTCTACTACATGCTAAGAATAAAACATGTTTTGAGAAATTTAGCTCTAAATGCCTTCTCTATTTGTTTCATCCTGTTTCCCTGTTTCATACAGGCCGCTGTTTCATCGTGACACATCTGTAGCATCGTCCTCGGTTCAGCCAGTTCCCTGAGGCTAAATAATCCTCTATAAAGGAATCGACGCCGAGTAAAAATATTACCGCGTCAGATGACGGATTTACCTGTTATTGTAGTGAGCGGCAGTCTAGCTTGTGGCTTTTCAAATGGCATACCAGGATAGGTATGGTTCCACTGCAGAACATTCGCTGGGTTCTTTCTTCTGGAATGAACAAATGAGAAGAATTACGAATAAGTTTTCCTTAAAAGAAGTTTTCTAAAAATCGTTGTTAGAATATTCTTTTTAAATCACCAGTAACCTAGTATATTGTTAAACTCACTAGGCTGTTATAAAACTTTGATTCGGCGCATCGCCGCCACCATTACGTTGAGGTGACGATCATTCCAGTTGAATGTCTACAGCAGTTGTTCATGCTGAGCGTGGATCCTTCTCGGTAGGATGAGTAGGCTCTGGGAGAAGAGAATGACGCAAGAATAAATTAGAGTCTAGTTAGCGGAACCAGTGGCGTCTGGGGAGGAGAATGACGTAAGAATGAATAGCTCCTCTCGACGATACGCCTCGTCAAACACTGTCCTTCAAGAGCTTGTCACATTCTGGTCAAGGTCTTCGATTTCTGCTTGACAAAGTTGTGAGGTTAACACATTGTGATTGAACTCACAATCTATGGGCTTATTCATCCGAAAACAACTAGACGCTATATCAGATGATGGTGAAAATAAATGTTGACGCCTATCCGCACCTTCCATATCATATCACTTTACAACGAATCATCCACGTAATACTTACATGTAGTACATGTTTTAACACGTATCATATTTGGATGATCAAAACAGAACATGGCTTTTTCAACATCTTTGAGAAACAAAATCACTGCCAATTTTGGACATTTCAGTGTTTCAAAAGGGCCTTATGTATTGAATAAAGTGAGATGCTGCTTTCTCAGGCTAGCTCAATTCCTCAGAAGAGCGAGTTTTTGCCAATGAGAAGTTTTTAGCAATACGATCTACGAAGGAACGGCCTGAGCTTGCCGTTGCCTCTTCTTCGCCCATTCACTGAGTTAGGCTGTTTTCAATCGATTGATTGATTCTTGTTGCCGCTGGCGACTTGTGACGATTGAAGTCTCGAATAGAGACTAGTCTATTATGAAGGATATAAGGCAACCTAAAATATATATACTCAAGAGCAACACTATATTATAGTAATATAACAATAGTAACGACACCTAACTGCGTGACCACGACAACAATGTAACAGTAGTAAGTGCGAAGTGATAACGTGAGCCGATAAGGATGAGAATCTATGAATATGAGCGAATGATGTAGACTAAGTCTGCTGGGCTTGACTAGGCGGCGGACCACGGGATGCAGTTATGCTTGCCCGGAACAAGACCTAAACACCGAAGGTGAGCGCCAGTAGGTGATCAAATTTGTCGAAGGATTTTGGGGCGATTATACTTACGTAGACTGGAACCCATCCCCGGTGGCGGGCTAAAGAACCCATGAGGACTTGGTCCACCGCCGTGGTCATTAGCTCCGCTTACAACGCGTTGAGCTTTGCAAGTGACTGATATGATGAACAGAAAGAGAACGACTAGTAATGTAATCAGGATTGCAATGGAAGAGTAACGACAGCGACCGCTCACGGAGCACACACATTACTGAATGGTCTACGCCAAAATGATCACACCACACGGTAGCGGCCGTGGCCGCGCTTTTCAAAGGATTTTCGCGTTGGAGCGTGTTAAGCGCTTGTCTCTGGGATCGCGTAGCCTTTGTCCTGAAAAGTAGTAACGGTCGCAATTTTATGGAACCGTTGCTACAATTTACATTAAGATAGAGAGAGAGCCCTGAAAGAAAACATAACATCACCGTTTTGCGCAGGTTCAAAGATTCACTTACAATTGAGAAAGGGCCACTGCTGTGATCCTTACAAAAGAAAAGACATGGCAATTACATTTTCTTTCCTATATTTTGTTGCAAAAAGAGATTGCTAGAGATTAGAGACGCCAGAACTCTGATCAAGTGCAGCACATTTTCCACGTGGAACACTTCACGCCATTTATAAGCGGTTCCTGTAGCATTTCTTAAGAAGCAATAGCGAATGAATCTTGCTGGATATAACTTACTCAGCATCTAGTTGGATAGAATATCTGCATTTGTGTCATATGTGACAACTCCTGCAGTCAACTCTGCTGCTGCTTACGACTTATACTATCTCACGACGTGATTTGAATGAAACTTGACCAAACATGTGCTAACTGTGAATAACGTCGGTAATAACAGGCTACTCGCTCATTTCACAAAGACGCTCTTCTTTAGCCCAAAACGGTGACTCTAATCAGCAGCCTATATGTGGAAACGAAAGCATTTCTACTCTATGCAGCGATAAACGTCTCTTACTAAAGTAATTTTTTAACAGTTTTCACTTCTACTCTGCACATTCCATCACTTCTGCTACTCGTTTTTCTTGATATGATTCTTCTCGCTCTGAGTTGTTCTAATCTCACAGATGTCATGTACGGTCGTAAAGCTGGTGATAATACAGTTTGTATTTACTACTTATAACGCAAATCTGTGCTATTAACCTGTTAAATACACGAGTGTCCTCAGTTTCTCTATCACTTATTAGCTCTCTAATCACAGCCCAACAATCTACCGCTTCTGCGTGGAACATGTACTTCTTGTTAACAACTGTCAGTATCTCCTGCTTTTGTTATACACTGTTAGCAATCCTTCGGTAGCCTTTCAGGAGATGGAGATTTTAACTGATCTTGAACGGCCTTCTTGCGCGCTGTAGCATTGA
This sequence comes from Parelaphostrongylus tenuis, assembly GCA_019055375.1. Taxonomy (NCBI): domain Eukaryota; kingdom Metazoa; phylum Nematoda; class Chromadorea; order Rhabditida; family Metastrongylidae; genus Parelaphostrongylus; species Parelaphostrongylus tenuis. Next base: position 21,212 of record JAHQIW010006096.1, read on the forward strand.
AGAGAGAAGTATGCTCATGCTTGGGGTAGATAGCCTGTTACGTGAACTTCACATCGGATTTTGTTGATAGTTACGATAGTAAGGCTGGTATTTCAGTAGCAATTTATCATCACAAGAAGACGAAAATATTACTGGAAGAGTAAACTCTAGTGAGATGAATGTCTATACGTCCTAGCAGCCCGTACTTCTCAACAGAAAAACGATTCTTGGAAGATAAACCAATTTTCTTATCTGCTCATACTCTTCACTTATCATTCCTGTGATCGCCATAGATATTTGTGTTCTACAATCAACTTTTAAGCATTGTGTATACTTTGCGGAAGTCATCTAGTTTCTCACACCTTACTTTCATGTTACCTTGGACACCTGTTCGTCGTTCATCAAAGGGTGGAGTAGAGTCTGAGATACAACATCTTCTTAGACCACCCAACCATTTACTTTCTTCTAGCGTTGAGACCTTTCATATAAAACATTTATCAAAACGGACTCCTTCTCACAATCCTTGGGACCGTTAGCTTTACAGTACATGAGCCTGCAAAGAGTTAAGCTTTGCATAGAATCTCTAACAACTTCTCACAATATTTACACAGTCTACATAGTTATGTGGCTATTATACTTGCATTTTGTAGATTTTTAGTCACTAGCATGTGTTGTAGCAAACGTGGGATCACCATATTTGGTGCCTTATACAGTAAACTTCTCAACAGATTGTCGATGTGTTAGCATCCGATTGTTTTGCAAGGACAGGGCAAAATCAATCCATGGCTGAAACAGGGTTCGCTGAAACAATGAAAAAGACGAAAAATATGCCGTACTTACAGCTTCACCTAAAGCGATTGTGGTTTTTGCACAAAGTTGTTCCGTAACCCTCTACTATCCAACCCGCCTTCGTACACGTGAACTTCGATTATTTCGTAGACGATAAGGTCTATGTATGCAAATTCTATCAATGTCTCATGAAGAAGTGGGTGTGGGAACTGGATGGGTTGCAGTAGATCGTCTTGGGTGCACTCGAACTACGCAGAGGACGTACAATCAGTGCTCTTGTCCAGTGTTGGAAATAGCTTGAATGAAATGTGTTTATAGTGCAGAATGAATGGATACTAAAAGTTAATGCGCGAAACGATAGCGCTAAGTCTT
>JAHQIW010006097.1:0-20990 GCA_019055375.1 Parelaphostrongylus tenuis
AGAATTTATCATGATCCAGAAAATGAAAATAAAATCAGTGATAAATTTCAAGCCGGCTCTTTTCTGGATCTTCATCTGCTTCTCGTGCGTGCTACAATCTGTGGTGCAGCCAGATTTGAAAACGCTCTCATTTAGCAAACTTTACAAAGACCTTGATAAGTAAAAAATGTGAATTAGCTGCATGGAAGTTAACGCAATTTTGGGTTCTTATGATGAATTTCACTCAACGAGCTCAATAAGATCACCTTAAGAGAGCATGTAGCGCAGTGGTTTGAGGTGCTCTGAATCGCACACGAGGTTGCTGGTTCGATCTTGCGCGCAAGGCTCTCAGGGGTAGATTGGCACCAGACTGGTCTAGACTAGCCTGAGAGGATAAGCAGTACTGGCCAGGTACAGCGGGAGCCACCGCGAGTCATCGTAAACCAGATATGCATTCAATCACCTCAAATGAAGTTTCAATCTGAAGACGAATGTATCGCCCATCGTTCAGAAGTCGTTAACGCCGAGAGCTTTATCCTTTATCCTTTTGAGATCAGCTCTGGGTGCGGCAAAAGACAGTGCTAGTGATTGTAAGGTATCAAAGAAGAGACATGATGAGCAGTGCTCTGGTTTGATCCCATCTCCTAACACTCTCTTGCAATCTATGAACGTACTAATTAGGGAACGCCCTAGCTCGGCTACTTTCGAGAATGCAATAAAATTGTCTTAAGCAACATCCTCCAATATAACACATTCGTGAAGAAGTCGAACTCTACAAGCAGCAGCCGATGCAGCACGTGAAATATTCGAAAGTTTTTTGAAAGGATGAAAACGAAGAACAAAGCAAGTGTTGAAATTGGTGTAATCCACATGATGAAATAAGATATAAGCTAGTTTGTGATAGCGAGAAATAATCTTCATGTTTAGTTTATAAACAACGGATCTAGATCTGTGCAGTTTCCTGTCTGTAGGACTTGCGGCGAACATTTGCCTAAGAAATATATATAAATAGTACTGAGACACTTGTAGAAAATTATATCCGTCAGCGAGTAAAAAACGATTCCCCTTGCTTACCGCGGAGTACGAACACAATGTGACGTGGTGCGTAGCATAGCGCATGGACTGGTTGAGTTAAGCGAAGTACAATATATGGGAATATTTCTCAGTTTTCCATCTTTCTCACACAAACCATCGTGACATTTCACTGCTTGAATTCCACTATTTCTATTTATATTTGATTCATCAGTATTCCCGGCACTCATCGCTGACAACGAACACTTAGCGTATTGTGTTTCAACGGCTGCCAGAAAATTGTGTAATCTTTGTGAGTGTCATCAGAATGCTCATACTTAGATTTACTACGGCATAGCCCACGTCATTGTAAGAGAGCATTGGCGAAGAGAACAGAACGGACACCTCGCTGCTGATTGACTGCACCACATTAATCCACTATGTCCTCCCCATTACTTCATATTTTGATCGATTATAACAACTACGATCGCCATTGGTTTAATAACGATGAAGACAATTTTCGCCTTATCTTTATGTTTTTGCGCAATCATGATCAACTTTATGACGAGAAGTGAGTGCTAACCTGATTATCCTCGTTAACTGCCGTACGAGCGATGGCACGACGCGGCCTGGCTGTCAACGGTGGCTCCAAAGGGTTAGCATTCCTCTCTAATTCATGGAAAGTACAAAAGCAAAACATCATAAGTGCACGGAAAAAAGAGTAAGCGTTAATAATGTATGAATTTCAATTTGTAGCAGAATGCATAATAACAAAAAAGCTGTATTTGCGTCCCACTGATTTAAACAAAACGTCTGGCTCAATCGTAGGAAAAGTATTTTCTTATTGGTTCAGTCAGCCTTAGATGCTCAATTGAAGGGAATAAAAAAACGTATACATGAGTTCAATCTTAGATGACACTAGCGAGCTACTCTTGGAGAATATATAATATATTTAGAAAATCCATAAAATTGTGTGGTAATTATGGGCTGATCTATGCGGCTAAGCCCTGACATTTGAAAAGATGTAATTTAGATCAGTTAATCTAATTTAGAATGCTACACATGACTCGCATAGTGTCGGCAGATTGACTGCCGATTTTCCAAGAAAATGTCTGCCATATCAACCTATAGTTGCCTCTTACTTCATCATGGTCACTGCGGTTACCAGAGAATATGGATTCATCTCTGAATGGAGCTTGAGAAACGGTCACCACATCCAAGGAAGGCAGCAAGTGTGTAGACACATCAGATCTTGGATAGACGAAAGATGAGCCAAAAATAAAAACTTTTTTTAGATCGGTCAAGAAAGAATAATGAAGCTTTTTTGAGTATCAGGTGGAGTCAAGTCTGGGGCTACTCGCTAAGGTAATTAGAACTTAATGGTGTAAATCGCGATTGCGTTAAAAAATTTTGCAACTGGATATCAATTACACACACTCGCTATCTTTCGAGCTTAGCCATTGTTGCAAGCATGCCCTCACGTTCTATTCAAATTTTTTTTTCTCATGAATAGGCCAGTGCAACTGTTTCTCAGCTAAAGAAATGTGAAAGACTTTTCTTTACTCTGCTTCATCTGGGAACTCATGTCAAACGTACGAAAGAGATTACCAAAAGTAGTGAATTTCTGACATCGAAAGTGAGTATAGTTTATTTTGACACATAGGACTCGAATTTTACGAGTAATGGAGTAACGTTCCACTATACGAAATATTTGAAAAACGATAGGAAACAGAGAAGAAGATATTCATAAACCTTTTCAATGGTAAGCGATTATGAACGAACAGCCAAACAGTGCACGCACAGATGCACAAATTTCTCTTGCAACGTCATTAAGTTTACTGAGAATCCACACGTGCTTCACGGACATGTTTAAACCTTCTTCAAATGGTAGAACGATATAACTATAGGAGATGCATACGAGTCTAAGCTTATCAAAGTTCTTATTGGGCACACACTCTTCGTCATGTGGTTGTCCCGCAGGTCGGCGACACCAAGGAATCAAGAATTAGCTATCACACTACACCACAATCGCGTCGATCGCTTTTCATTTATGATACAATTTTACCAAACAGCAGTCTTGTCGCGGTAGTATATCTAGAGCAGCAACATCACTCATATTCATGGCATGGTGAGATAACCAAGTTTGGAAACATTTCCGATACTTCAACACATTTATGTAGTTTTTTACCATTATTATCGAAACTGCACCACATAAATACAGCTTTTTCATCGACTTTGACCATACCCATTGGTAAAGAGGTTCGACAGGGTGATGCGATATCACCAAAGCTGTCCACCGCCGCGCTGCAGTGGGTAATGAAATCACTCGATTGGGATGAGAAGGGCATTCGTGTTGATGGAAAATTCTTGTCACATTTCGTTTTGCAGACGACATCGTCATTTTTGAAAAGTACAGCGAAGCAGAGACGATGCTAAAGGAATTAAAGGAAAAGGGAAAGAAGATTGGATCATGTATTAACAGGATGAAGACCCACTTCATGAAGAAAACATGGTGCAATGGTGATCAAGTCGAAATGGATGGTTTTCTGATTGCTGAAACCACCTCATATGTGTACCTTAAGCGATCACTGAACATGGAAAACAAGATGAAGGAGGAACTAGATAGAAGGAGGCGAGCAGCATGGGTCGCATTCGGGCCTTTCAGAGAAGCCACCGACCAGCTAATGGACCCAAAACTCCGTGGCTCACCTTTTCGATTCAGCGGTACTCCCACCGCTCTACTATGCAGCTGAGACGTAGGCTGATACTTCGATCACGTTGATGACTGTTGCGAAAAGCTCAAAGAGCGCTTGAACGATGTCCTCTCAGATTCAGTCGGTGCACACAACATCTGGCAGGCTTGCGTGGCGCAGTTCTCCGGAGTCTATCCCATGTTCGTGACCCAGAGGTCTATACATCTATAGCGAAACACGGATGGGTCGGTCAATTACTGAGAAGAACGAATGACAGATGGACGAGAACTGTAGAGTGGATTCCACGAGAATGTACGCGTTCTCGAGGACGACCACTTACAACGTTGGGCGGAACGTGTTCGTTAAGAGAATTAAGGAGCTGTACTCGCAGCTCCCTATTTTTTTCAGATCACGGTATGACACTCGCAGCAATCGCCATGATCTGATAAGACCATCGTCATGGACGACTGCAGCGCAGCAGAGAGACAGATGGATTATGTGCTGGAGTCCGCACAATTAGTGAACACGGACCGTTCAAGTATCAAGTAAGTAAGTAACCTTTATTGACGACCAGTAGACGAGCCCTAAGTGAAAGAGAGCATTTTTTCGTGGTCAGCATATCGAGTGAATTCTACTGATTTCACGGTAGGTCTCATTGAACTACTAGTCATTCAATCCGTAGTAAGCCGCACGTGATCTTTTAACTCTATGCAGTTAACAATTCTTACAAAACTTGTCTGGAGAGTAATAGCCCTAGCTTGATAAATTGGTAATCAAGCGAAAATCATTGTGCAGGGACATATATGCTATTTGTCGTTGCAAATGAAATTTAATAAACTATAAACCAACCATCTATGGAAAGATTAATACATTGTTACATTCTCGTGATGTCATTTCGAGGTGTAAATCAGCTTGCCATCTCATTTTAACGATTTTTCTTTCCATTTGCGTGTGATTACTGATTACTGATGCAGTCCACGTGGATAATGAGTGTATTGATACAGCAGTGACATCAAAATGGATTGTATGATGTCATATCTATTTATCACATGCACTACACTCTCACGGTCACCATAAGATTACTTACCGGTCGCCGATCAGTGGCGTTCACAGCGAATTTGGTGACTCAATCGATGTATTGGAACTTCATAGGAAAAGCGGAAATAATTAGTGATCGGATGAAAAACAAAGTGAAGGAGAAGGCTATAAATAGAGAAGGAAAAGTGTGTGGAAGCCTTTGTGTCAACAAAGATGAATCTACTTACATAGCTAGTTAAGAGACTTGGTCATTCTTTCGGAATCTATTAGGTGGGCGTAAGAAAGTAAGATTACCAAGAAGCTCGATGTTTTGTAGCAATATCCGACATGAAGGAAAATCTTTCGTTGTGTTCACACTCATGTCGACCTTTCGTACAGCATTCCATAAATCAGTATTTCTCGTTGTCCATGTTGTTGTGAATATTGTTATTCCTTTTAGTACACATGACGTTTTAAGTAGACATTAAGGACTGCCCTTCTTCAGCTGACGGGGAAAATCATTATACGTTATTGTTGTGGTTATTGTTGTTAGATCGCTGACGATTTGGTAACATCTCTTTCAACAAAGACTTGACGAATTTCATCTTCTTTGATAATTCAACGTTTTGCAAGATGTAAGATTATCTATGGTTTTCGCGTGGGATGCTTCCAAAACCCGCCTCTAGATCAGAAGATGACAAAGAAAAAAGCGTTCTACGTCACGCGTGCTATTGACGCATTCGTCATTTCGCTTCACTAATGAAAATATCTGGTAATTATCCAGAACACTTTAGAGGTTTTACGCACTGATGTTTTTGACTTTGACTCGTGCGTGCCATTATGCCTTTGTGCCCTATATACATATACTATGACGAGTGCCTTGTTGACAATTAGGTTTACCATCTAGGTGTTCTCATGTGGGCAAAAAAAAATGTCTACCCATTTCACCAATAGATTCTTTTCCGCATAGCTTACTTAATATTGGGTTAGAACAATGCCCGAAGTCGTTTAGTTGCGTTTTGCCGTTAGGGATGAATATGCAATTTTCAGAAGTGCACAAATGATCACACGGGGTGGTGGCGGGCCAGCTGACGGTTTAGGATGCTAGGTAGTAGTTCGATAACTGATACAGGACTTCCAGGGCTATTTCTTTTTTGAGCACTTCTTTACAGCGCTACTATTTTGTTTGATATGACGAGCACTCTGAGCAGGATTTTATTTTGGTTCAAATACTGGTCGTTTCGGAGCATTCTTTCACCTTTTGATTTTACCCAAGCGAGTCGTCATTTCGTAGCCACTGAAAATGACTAAGTTTTTATTGCTATGTTCAACACATGCTTTCCTTTCCTCTCCTCTTGTACACATATCTCTAGCCATCTGAGTATATGACTGTTCGTTGGTTTCAATGAAAAACTTTAATGCTGTTACTACTAGATGTGCTTATTCAGCAGTTCAAGACATACAAGCATATCCTCATGTGTACAGCAAACGGCAAAACAATTATCTATGTATTGACACCTTCTGATAGCTAGGCTTCTAGCCCTCAGGCTTCCACCCCTCCCCCTCTCCTAGGAAACCACTCTTGTAGGGCTGCCAAAACGCTTACACTTAATCAAGGTTTTTCTTGTAATAAATTACAGCTCTTGTCTGAATTTTATCGTGTATTTACTTTGCTTAGAAGGGACAAGTTTAACTGAGAAAACTCCAAACAAGCTCTGATTGCATACTATCATGATAATATATTGGAAAAATCTTGGAGCGATCTACAAAAAAGTCTGTAAATTGTTGGAAAAGCAACTATTATTCAGGATAACTATTTATAAAGATAACTATTTATGAATGGAATTGACAACTCCCAAGAACAACTCTTTGCTAACTCGGCACCTTTCGATATTTAATGTCTTAATATGAGTCGAACACGTGGGAGGTTGTTTCATAATACAATTTACTCTCACCGAAATATCAGCTGACTGAATAATCCGTATTATAACAACCTCGTGCTCAATTCAAAAAAATTTTGCCATGAATTTTATTGAAAATCTTTCCGTCAATAGTGATGCACTTAAAAGGTTACGATTGAAATGACTAACTATATGAAAATGCTTGCACTACTATTTCACTCTTGTTGACATGAAAACTAATTGAAATAGTCGATTGGAAATGTTGACATGAAAGCTATTGTCCGCTTTCATCCATCTTAATACGGTCTCATATGCCAAAAATCAACAGTTAGCTAAATCATATTTATTATGATTTATTTGTAAGTTTATCTGGAACTGCTAGAAAGTCCTACTCTATTAGTGCAGCCATCAAGATTGAGCTATTTTTGAATTATTGCTCACCGTCGCCTTCACAGCCACAGTTGCCAATGAATTGATAGTTTCTGCAAAATTCCAAATGGCCGAATTTTGTTAATGAAATACCGAACGAGAAAAATCAAGCACAATTGCGTTCGAAGCATAATACTTTGATTTATTCGCTGACATTTTCTAGCGGCAAATCAATTACAATATACGTAGATTTATTATTCATTTTGCACTGCCAATTTAATAGACTGTTTTCCAACCTCGAAAAACAGAGTATCTGATACTGTTTGCCTTTCTCGAGGTTTATTACATCACATTTCGCTGTGGTTTACGGAACGTCTTGGAGGATTTGCCGTCATCAGAGCCCTTGTCATATGGTGCGATGGAGTATCGTACATTCTCGTCAAAATAAATCATACCTGCCAGCCTAAAGTCAAAGTTTTGTGGCTGGTACAAACAATATGAATTACCTTTTCTGTTGATTGTTCTCGAAACCTCGAAACAAGGCAGATATGATTTATCTTGTCCAGAGAGTTCTATTCTATGTCGCCCTATCTCTATGAGGCGCGAAACAGTGGCACTGATGATTACGAATCCGTCACAGCGGTTTGTAAGCCACAACGAGGCATAATAACAGACCTCGTGAAAGGTTAAAACGTTCTCAAAGGCTATCTATTATTCATTTAATTCATGACCCTAAATATCATCCATCACCACTGAGCAGTTCCAGCATGTCTTGCATTCTTCATGTTTTCTCGCCACCACCAAGCACAAATTTCTTTGAATTTTCGCACGTGAACTCGACTACTGCTTGCCGTTATCACGTAGATTGTAGACAGATTCTTGTCCAAGACAAGTGTAGTATTAACGCAGAAATGATAGTCGTAACAGGCCAGCGGAGGAGGGGAACGTGGCACTAATCCCAAGTGAGTGGGCTATCCTAAATTGGCCCACTACTACTGGGCTATCTGTTCCCTTTTCACTATGTTAAGCTTTCGAGAAAACTTCTCTGCCATGCCAATATTAACTTTCTTATCACTTCATTTGATACGACTCGCAGTTTTTTCACTGTGCAGATCGCAGGACAGCATTTAATTCGTTTTCCTCTTCCTCCTGAACATCATAGAATACTAGTTGGACACGTCTTATTGCAGTCTTGAGAGTAGGCTAACTGTGGCTTTTGCTACTGACTGGTGAAGAGTGTTGGAAAGTGAGGATCAGTCCCACGTTACTCCGCGACGAGCATGGCAACCACTCAGCTATAGCCCATCCTGATGCGTGAATATTGTTGAATAAAACTTCCGATTTTGTTTAAACCGAGCTAACGCCAAACTACGAAAGGATTGATAAACATCTCAACTGATGAATGTTTTTCGAACGAGTTTGTAGACGGTTTAAGAGTTCGTACGGTCACATGTTCCACGTTTGACCGTTTGGCGATGGAAATGTCACTTTTTTCTCGCTGCTTGTTTCCTTTTCTGCATTCTTTGTATCTACGTTATTATGTTTAATCGGTTAAATCAGCCTCATTTACACAACGATCAATTAATGGAATCCATTGAGCGACGTCATGCTTGTTCTCCCGGTTGTCTTCCCTCTCTCATGTGACATGCACGCGTTCATCGTGTGATTTTCTTTTACAATGAAAATAAAATAACTTTACTTGTGGAAAGAAAAATAAACAGTTAAGGACTACTGCTATGCGCAGTAATTGACGACCTTTAGTCAGCTGTAAGAATGACCTATTACTCAAATTTTTAGAGTAATAGAGATCGAGATAAATAATAATGGTAATATCTAATAATGATAGTAATTAGAAAGAAAGATAAGGAGGCACGTGCTACTCATTTGCAAAAGTTGCTCAACGCAGTGGCAGTAATCTGTTATCCCACGACTTTTTTCATTATTGGAACAGAACGAGTTGATGAGTTCGCTCGCAGGAGGAACATAGAACTCGCCATCACGTAGGAGCTCTGCCCTTTTGCTCGGTCATATCCAACGTCATTATCAGTCTCTTTAAAAGGACCCGGGATCTGTAGCATTTTCTGATTCCTGGCATCGAACGCCCTTACGCAGAAATTACATTCTGAAAGTAAAATTAAGTGCATTTTGAAGACCAAAAAAAGTAGGAGGCTTTACTTTCAGTGCGTTCGGAAATGACCTGGCTGTTTTTCTCCGCTATTCATGAAATTTTATTGCTGTTTTTACTGTAATATAACAACGGAGGGTTTACGTAATAGAATGAGCTGTAATGAGAGAGAAAAATGCAATAAAAGCTTATTTGTCAAAATATCAAAAACTGTATTGAAATTCAATATATCTCATGATATCATTTTGAGCGTGGCCTTAAGAAATTCTTAAGAAAACACCCGAAACAAACTAAATCTAAAGAAAAAGTTTTGAAAGATATAGAGATTTTAAAAAGTTGTTGAGACCTTGCAGACTCAAATCTAGTCATCTGTCTGGTGTTGATATTCAGATTGTTCTCTTAAGAATATCAGGACAATTTCTTCTACACTTAATACATTCACCACCCCTCTAGCATGGATTTTTCTTGTTATCCATAGAGAAGGATGTGACAAATTTTTCAGTTCGATGTTCTGAAAATGAGAAAGTAGGTGAGAAAATAATTTTCCAAAAATTACGATGGAAGATGAAAAATGAAGATAGTAGATAGAGAAGAAGTGAGACACTACAAAAGAATTCTAAACGAAACGTTATCGGTAAACTAGAAAATCTAGTGCAATGGAAAAGTAGCGAAATATTGTGATTTCTCAAAAGAATGTCATTCGCAGTCATAAGAATTCTCAACCAGTGAGTATGCTCATCATTTGTGTACAATTCACCTTGTTTGGCTCATTAGTTTCTAGAAATTTATGCTTTAGAATTCATATTTTTGATGTTCATTGGGTGCTAGTAAGTAGTAATGAGAACTCAACTTATTGGAAACTTGAGAGTTTTTGAAAATAACTTAATTGACTCCGCCAGCTATTTTTGTTCCAAAAGACGCAAAAACCCGTGTCAAGTGATGGCCAGTTCAGTGGTGATAAGAGTTACTGACAAATTAAAGCATAATAGAAGAAAACTGTTCTGATTACTCTGTAGGAGTAACGTCATCGACGTGATATCCTCCCACGTTGGTGAACTTCCGTGTCTTTTTCGCTTTTTCGCTTGAACATTTCATTTCTCAAGATTCTCATGTGTAGAGCAGATAGTAAACAATAATCTATGTATCAACAGCGACGCTTGATAGCCGAAGCTTCTGGTCGTCTTAGACTTCTGTAACACGTTCATATCGTCGCTGAACGTCAACTATTAATGGAAGATTTTGTTCAAAATAATTTTCGACTCTATCTATAAAAGTATATCAAGTATTCAATTTGCTTCGAAGGTGCAAATTTATTAAGAGAACTCTAATTTAGCTCCGATTATGAAGTACCATGACAACATACTATGAGATTGGACGATTTTCGAAACAACATGACATTCAAAAGAGAAAAAGACATTCAACTTCTGCTTATGGAACTCTAAGGAGAATTTTGAATCTTCTGACATTCTACATTAAACTGGAAAAGCTCTGTAAGAAAAGACTAAGTTATGGAGGTTCTAGCTCCAGTACACTCACACTCACTTACACCAGCATTTGTCTACTTTTATTACATGTTTATACTACCTCGATGCTAAATTCGTTGTAAGTGATGGCTAACTAACTCATAACTTTTTTGATCCATTAATAAGCATTTACTGAACTCCTGCATCCTATTCTAACAGTGTCGCCATCAATTTTCAGCCAATTCAAATCAATGTACAGCGACGTCATTATTAAAAATGGTTGTATCTTCAAATTCTTATGGAGCCAAATTTATAGAATTTTAGTCAATGAAATATCGAAAAAGTAATGCGAGCTTATTATTACTTCAAAGCTCAATTTCTAGTTTGTTTTGTCACCATTTTCAACAAGTCAGTCGTCAACATTTTCAACAAATCATTCAATTTCTGCATAAAATAGCATATTTATTTGTTATTCAATTACTACATGACCCTACATCTCATTTATCAAGCTGTGCACATCGTGCATACGGCTCGTAAAACCTTGGAACTTTCAGACATGAATTCAACTACTGCCTGCGGATCTTTCGCCTTGGTTAATCGCTAAATACTACTGGTAATGTCGTATCTCAGTGGAATCTTGAAATAGCCGAGTAGGGAGTTATCATATCGATAATGGACCACACTTTGTCCAAAACAAATCTGCCACCAGTTTTCAGATATCGCAGGAATATCAGGCATTATAGTCAGGAGTGGGGTCGCACAAGAGCCTCTCTAATTTGGTTAACCTCGTAATAAATGCCGCCACTACCACTGGGCTATCCGCTCGCTTACTACTGTGTTGAAATTTCGAAACACTTTCTATCATATCACTATGCTTTGCTGACACTGTATGCAAATCTCTAAAAAAATTTCTGATTATTTTCAAAAAGAATGTCTAAAGCCTAAGCGAGGTTGGTACGCCGGGGCTTTACACCGTTGTTTCGGAGGTCCCGCGCTCCTCGTCAGTGACCCACGCCCAACATTAAGCCCTGCATTGGAGCAAGGAGGGAGCCCTATGTGGTGACGGTACAGTGTACAATGATCACACTTGCCCATCACCACTTCTCAGTCGATAGATCTCGGCTGGTAGAATAAAATGAATTTATAGCATTGACTGTTTACAAAACCTCGCAATAAACACTCAAATTAATTTCAAAAAAGAATGTCTAAAACGATTTCCGATTACGTTTGAACGTGGAAGAGTCTTGTCACCAAGCCACGAGAGGATCGATGGAAATTTTAACTCTCTGGATGGCACCATAATTAATATCACAGGCATTTTCGATGTTTAATTTCTTCTCCGTCTCGAAAAACCTTTTAGATTCTTGCACTATTTTGATGCTCCACAAGATTTCCTGCTTTTGGAGCATATATAACTCTTGTGTGGAAAGAAACTCTGATTGTAAAACGTAAATATGTTTTCGCTCATACACGCGCTTTTTTTCTTTTTTTTCGAAACCAAATGGAGGTTCGGATTCGCAGAGATTTGTACTATCAAATATGTATTAGTATAGTCTTACGAAAAATCATTTACAGGCCATAGCCGCGCAGACAGTGCACTCCGATTGCACAACATTATTTTAGTTTCGTTGCTACAGCGAACCAAGGAGGCCTTCAGAAAGCAATCATAGTGATGAAATCGCCGAGTTTTACATTTTCGAATGACTACCAAAATTCTAAGGGAAAACCCTGTTCAGTCAAAAGCCTTTGAACTTTTAAGGACTTTGAGGAGGTATTGACTCTCATCGTCTGCAAAAGGTTAACTTTGAATGTTTTTTCACACATAGAATTCACAGGTTATTCAAAAGTGTTAATGGGTCACACGTTCTCGTCGTTTGATTGTTTGGCGTTAAAAATGTCACGCTTTCCTCAATATTGATCCATTTTCTACATTTTTTTTCAATCCTACGTCATTCATGTTTAATCGGTCATATCAGCTCGTTGACATCATGATCAATTAACGGAATCCATTGAGCAATGTCGAGCTTGTTCCTTCAGTGTTCCTCACATTCTCATGTGACATACACGCGCTCATCGCGTGACTTTCACTTACAATGAGAATAAAAATGTCTATTTTGAGGAAGTGAAAGAGAATGTCTTAGGACTGCTGATATGCGCAGTATTGATGACCTTTAGTCACTGATAGCACTGCTCTATTACCTGTCTTTTAGAGTGATGAACATTATAAAAAATAATAATAATTAAGTAGTAATAGTAATAAAAAGAAAGATATAGATGTACTTGCTATTCATACTTGCTATGCAGAAGTTGCTCAATGTTGGTAGCAGGAGTATTGTTATCTCATGACTTTTTTCATCATTGATACAAAATGAAATGATGGCTTTGTTTGCTGGAGAATATGAAATTCCCGTTACTTAAGAAATTGAACACTTTTGCTCGTTCATATCTATGTTTATATAGAAATGTAAAATTAAATGTATTTTGGAGAAAAAGTAGCGATACCTTACTCTCAATCGTTTCGCAATAATTTGGCTGTTTTTCTGCTATTTATAGATCATATTGCTATTATTGTTATATCATTATAGCGGAAAACTCACGTAAAAGAGTGGATTGTATTTCGGGAGAAATAAAAGCTGCACAAATCATACTCATTGAAAAGCAAAAATCATAAATGAAAGTGAAGACTCTGAAAAGCTTGAAAAATATATTGACTTCGGAAGACCTACTATAACCTTAGAGATTAAAACATTATCTCTGTTTTGGTATTGGTACTAAGGATTTCCTTCTAAGATCCTATAAATAATATAATATACTATAATAATATTATAATAAATAGGTCCTTCTAATCGTTGTCAAGTTTCATTTGATACTTAATTTAACCAGTACTACTCTGCAATGGGATATTTTTATCCATGAAGGATCGACGACAACGATACAGTTTTTTGACACTCTGAAAATGGAATGATCAATGAGAAGTACATAATCTGATAACATATCTTGAGCCTTTCATGAGGTCTGACATGGCACGTATACGGTGCCAGACATGCGTTTCGCCATTACAGCCTCATCAGTAACACAATGCCTTTCGATTCAACTAATCCCTTCCAAGGGGATATATCCCCTGCTTATGAAGGAATAGACGCCGACTTATCTCAAGTCACCATATGTCAAGCAATGAATACCTTCGACATTGCAGAGACTAACACTCTACCGCTCGTGGCTGGTATAATAAAATGGAGTCGATGCCTTTATATGTAGGTGGTGTATTGCAAAGGATGTGGCTGAATTGCAAGGCACCGTGCTACTGATGACCAATGCCGAAACACGTGTCTTGCACAGTATAAGTGCCATATCAGACCTCATGAAAGGCTCAAGATTGTTATCAGATTATGTATAGTTTCGAGCCTGATATAAAACTGCCGAATGTGAAGGTTTAAACGAGAAAGACAACAATCCTAGAAATTAATGAGGGACGATGAAGAAAGCAGCTGAAGAGAAAGTGGAAAATGATATAAATGGAAATTTTTTTTTTGTAAAACTAGAAACTTCAGTCTAGTAGAAAACTAACGAACTACAATGATTTACTGAAATGAAAGGCAATAGTAATATTAGGTTGAGGAAAAAGTCCCTTAACATCTGCTAAAACTTCGAAGCTTATACATAAACTCATGTGAAAACAACAGTAAATATTCTTTACAAGGAGCGTCATTATCCACAATAGTCTGTCAACGATCTGTAAGCTTACAGGTCAATATACGCTTCCAGAATCGATCGTTCAACAAGTTCTGCGACACTGATGACAAACTTTAACGCGACAATTGGCTTGAGCTTCAGTCAATTCGTGAGAATCTTGGCAAGGTTCTTTGTGGACAAAGTCATGTTGTTGGAGAAGTTTCAGACCGTCTTTTGATCGGCGCTAAGTTCTGATGCCAATTTACGAGTGCTTGTTGACGGTCCCGCATCCAAAGCTGCTGCCAGATCTTCATCGTCCATCATTCGATGGCATGCTACAACGAGGTGATCTTTGCTACTGAGATTTCCATTTTCAAATCGTTTCTACCACTTTGCAGCAGTCACATGGCTCACAGTTCCTTCACCTTCGGTACCGCAGATCTCATTCGTAGAATTCGCTTATCAAAATGCAGTGGCTTCCAGCAACAGGGTCATCAAACTCGCACCTCAGTTTTACCCGTCGTCATCATTTGATATCTAGAGAGTAATTTAAAATTTGATTAACTATAACTAGCGTTGCCGTAGGAGTTTATTATGGAAATATTTCTTAGATATTCCCACGAATTTACAATTACCGATGCTGTGTGGAACAAACATAAAACTTGAATTTTTCGCGGTTGTTAAGGAACTTTTTCCTCAACTTTGTATCAAGCCAGTTAATAGATGTGCTCAACATTTGTGTTGAATTCAACTTACTTGGATCACCAATTTGTTGCAAAAAAACAGATGATGAAAATTTGTTTGGAAATTCTTATGACATTTTTGCTAGCAGTTATAGAATACTTGCAAAAGAATTCGTATTTATTGGCACCATTGAATCCGTCTTCACAGTGCTTTTTATTATCTGTGTGAATTACAATACCTAAAGCATTAAGTTCAATTTTGGTCTCCTTCTTGAACGCTGCAGAATGCTGGTTGAGCGCGTCTCGTTGCAATCTCCAGGATGATTTGGCTGTAGAGTTCCATGAAGCGCTTCTTGTTAACTGCCAGAGAGTGTTGAAGTGTGGGATCGAGCCCCACGCGCGCGGACACGCACATCACAACCACTCGGCCTCGCCGCCCTTCAAATTTACCAGAAGTGAATCATTCACAATAACGCTTTTTTCCCCTCTATCATGAAAAATGAGATTACTTTTTATTGTGGACTAGATAGCACACTGTTTCAATCTCACAGCAAGTTTTTTGGTTCATGAAATTAAATTTCGAATCTAGTAAACGTGATAACCTCGATGCATATTATGGGAACACTGCAGTTTCTTATGTGAGATTTCTCCACTAAAGGCTTGGATATTATTCGTCTTTATTTTGACCTTGTTACAGGCCTCCGTCATGTCCAACGAAGCAATCAAAGTTCGTGTTTTATTCCGTTATTATTAATTATTGGAGAAGAGGTCTTCCACAGCGAGCTGCAGTCAATGAGATCAACGTAGTTGAAGGGGAAGGTACAACAGGCAAATCTGCTGCTATACGCTTGTTTCAGCGCTTCTCAATGCCAGAGATCTCAAACTCGAAGACAAGCCTCGCATAGGATATCCGATCTGAATCGTTTGATAGTTAAAGCATGTCAAGAACTCTTTGATTCGAAGTCGACGGGAGGATACTTTGACTGGATTCGGAACTTGGCGGGCAGATGATAAAGAGTCATAGAAAACTATGACGTCTTCTTTGGAGAATAGCTATTATTGTTTTCGTTTGAAATTAATGCATGAATTTTCAGTTTTTTACAAGTGCCCCAGAACTTTTCCAACCTAAAAACTGAAAAGACTTTAAGAGGATTTTCACTCAATGGAATGCCTAATTGTTCCAAAATTCCCTACTTTTCGATACGAAAGCTTCATATTCAAGACAGTACCGAATTCCAAACCCTTTTTTTCGCATCTCGTTCTCCTATGCTGAAGAACTGTAATTCGAAAACACTTCCCTATAACGTATGACTGCAAGATATAGCCTGTATGGTGAGGGTTTCAATATGTAGTTGAAATGAGCCTTCATGGAATGCGCATTCAGCATTTTTAAAGTACTTCTTCGAGAAGAATTCATTTTCTTCACTCATAAATCTCGAATTTTTCGCTGATATTGTAGATTGTAGACTGTAGAATTCTTGCTCAGAATATTTATTAAGCAAGGAACATTTTATACAATTGGTCAACAATAATTTACCATCAATCAAGCATAAGTAAACAACAATCAACGCTCGATCCGTAGAATTTGTATTTTTACAATCAACAATCAATACTTCCTTCTTTTTCACTGTACTACTAGTAAACATTTGATTGCTTGAGAAATGAAGATTTTAGAGAGATAGAGACAAAAGCTTATTTACCCGTTCTCTGATCGTCGTGTCAGTGTTCTCTTGATGAGAAGACACGGGTTGTTAGCAGTGAAATTAGCTAAGTACACTTCACTACAATATTGTATATTTTTATCGCCAATATTTCCTAAGGAAACTGGTTCAAAAATTATTTCCGAGGTTGCTATAGGTGGTATGCATCAAAAAAGAAAGTCCTAACTCTATGCATCGCCTAATATATGATACTTTTTATAATAGTTATTGAAAAATGCAATGAATCTTGCTAAGTAAGATAAAATGCTTTACAATAGGAATATGACAAGTGACCTAATACACATTTCACGTCTATTGGTTCTACTACATGCTAAGAATAAAACATGTTTTGAGAAATTTAGCTCTAAATGCCTTCTCTATTTGTTTCATCCTGTTTCCCTGTTTCATACAGGCCGCTGTTTCATCGTGACACATCTGTAGCATCGTCCTCGGTTCAGCCAGTTCCCTGAGGCTAAATAATCCTCTATAAAGGAATCGACGCCGAGTAAAAATATTACCGCGTCAGATGACGGATTTACCTGTTATTGTAGTGAGCGGCAGTCTAGCTTGTGGCTTTTCAAATGGCATACCAGGATAGGTATGGTTCCACTGCAGAACATTCGCTGGGTTCTTTCTTCTGGAATGAACAAATGAGAAGAATTACGAATAAGTTTTCCTTAAAAGAAGTTTTCTAAAAATCGTTGTTAGAATATTCTTTTTAAATCACCAGTAACCTAGTATATTGTTAAACTCACTAGGCTGTTATAAAACTTTGATTCGGCGCATCGCCGCCACCATTACGTTGAGGTGACGATCATTCCAGTTGAATGTCTACAGCAGTTGTTCATGCTGAGCGTGGATCCTTCTCGGTAGGATGAGTAGGCTCTGGGAGAAGAGAATGACGCAAGAATAAATTAGAGTCTAGTTAGCGGAACCAGTGGCGTCTGGGGAGGAGAATGACGTAAGAATGAATAGCTCCTCTCGACGATACGCCTCGTCAAACACTGTCCTTCAAGAGCTTGTCACATTCTGGTCAAGGTCTTCGATTTCTGCTTGACAAAGTTGTGAGGTTAACACATTGTGATTGAACTCACAATCTATGGGCTTATTCATCCGAAAACAACTAGACGCTATATCAGATGATGGTGAAAATAAATGTTGACGCCTATCCGCACCTTCCATATCATATCACTTTACAACGAATCATCCACGTAATACTTACATGTAGTACATGTTTTAACACGTATCATATTTGGATGATCAAAACAGAACATGGCTTTTTCAACATCTTTGAGAAACAAAATCACTGCCAATTTTGGACATTTCAGTGTTTCAAAAGGGCCTTATGTATTGAATAAAGTGAGATGCTGCTTTCTCAGGCTAGCTCAATTCCTCAGAAGAGCGAGTTTTTGCCAATGAGAAGTTTTTAGCAATACGATCTACGAAGGAACGGCCTGAGCTTGCCGTTGCCTCTTCTTCGCCCATTCACTGAGTTAGGCTGTTTTCAATCGATTGATTGATTCTTGTTGCCGCTGGCGACTTGTGACGATTGAAGTCTCGAATAGAGACTAGTCTATTATGAAGGATATAAGGCAACCTAAAATATATATACTCAAGAGCAACACTATATTATAGTAATATAACAATAGTAACGACACCTAACTGCGTGACCACGACAACAATGTAACAGTAGTAAGTGCGAAGTGATAACGTGAGCCGATAAGGATGAGAATCTATGAATATGAGCGAATGATGTAGACTAAGTCTGCTGGGCTTGACTAGGCGGCGGACCACGGGATGCAGTTATGCTTGCCCGGAACAAGACCTAAACACCGAAGGTGAGCGCCAGTAGGTGATCAAATTTGTCGAAGGATTTTGGGGCGATTATACTTACGTAGACTGGAACCCATCCCCGGTGGCGGGCTAAAGAACCCATGAGGACTTGGTCCACCGCCGTGGTCATTAGCTCCGCTTACAACGCGTTGAGCTTTGCAAGTGACTGATATGATGAACAGAAAGAGAACGACTAGTAATGTAATCAGGATTGCAATGGAAGAGTAACGACAGCGACCGCTCACGGAGCACACACATTACTGAATGGTCTACGCCAAAATGATCACACCACACGGTAGCGGCCGTGGCCGCGCTTTTCAAAGGATTTTCGCGTTGGAGCGTGTTAAGCGCTTGTCTCTGGGATCGCGTAGCCTTTGTCCTGAAAAGTAGTAACGGTCGCAATTTTATGGAACCGTTGCTACAATTTACATTAAGATAGAGAGAGAGCCCTGAAAGAAAACATAACATCACCGTTTTGCGCAGGTTCAAAGATTCACTTACAATTGAGAAAGGGCCACTGCTGTGATCCTTACAAAAGAAAAGACATGGCAATTACATTTTCTTTCCTATATTTTGTTGCAAAAAGAGATTGCTAGAGATTAGAGACGCCAGAACTCTGATCAAGTGCAGCACATTTTCCACGTGGAACACTTCACGCCATTTATAAGCGGTTCCTGTAGCATTTCTTAAGAAGCAATAGCGAATGAATCTTGCTGGATATAACTTACTCAGCATCTAGTTGGATAGAATATCTGCATTTGTGTCATATGTGACAACTCCTGCAGTCAACTCTGCTGCTGCTTACGACTTATACTATCTCACGACGTGATTTGAATGAAACTTGACCAAACATGTGCTAACTGTGAATAACGTCGGTAATAACAGG
This sequence comes from Parelaphostrongylus tenuis, assembly GCA_019055375.1. Taxonomy (NCBI): domain Eukaryota; kingdom Metazoa; phylum Nematoda; class Chromadorea; order Rhabditida; family Metastrongylidae; genus Parelaphostrongylus; species Parelaphostrongylus tenuis. The sequence continues at coordinate 19,333 of JAHQIW010006097.1, forward strand.
CTACTCGCTCATTTCACAAAGACGCTCTTCTTTAGCCCAAAACGGTGACTCTAATCAGCAGCCTATATGTGGAAACGAAAGCATTTCTACTCTATGCAGCGATAAACGTCTCTTACTAAAGTAATTTTTTAACAGTTTTCACTTCTACTCTGCACATTCCATCACTTCTGCTACTCGTTTTTCTTGATATGATTCTTCTCGCTCTGAGTTGTTCTAATCTCACAGATGTCATGTACGGTCGTAAAGCTGGTGATAATACAGTTTGTATTTACTACTTATAACGCAAATCTGTGCTATTAACCTGTTAAATACACGAGTGTCCTCAGTTTCTCTATCACTTATTAGCTCTCTAATCACAGCCCAACAATCTACCGCTTCTGCGTGGAACATGTACTTCTTGTAAACAACTGTCAGTATCTCCTGCTTTGTTAATACACTGTTAGCAATCCTTCGGTAGCCTTTCAGGAGATGGAGATTTTAACTGATCTTGAACGGCCTTCTTGCGCGCTACAGCATTGAAGAGAGAAGTACGCTCATGCTTGGGGTAGATAGCCTGTTACGTGAACTTCACATCGGATTTTGTTGATAGTTACGATAGTAAGGCTGGTATTTCAGTAGCAATTTATCATCACAAGAAGACGAAAATATTACTGGAAGAGTAAACTCTAGTGAGATGAATGTCTATACGTCCTAGCAGCCCGTACTTCTCAACAGAAAAACGATTCTTGGAAGATAAACCAATTTTCTTATCTGCTCATACTCTTCACTTATCATTCCTGTGATCGCCATAGATATTTGTGTTCTACAATCAACTTTTAAGCATTGTGTATACTTTGCGGAAGTCATCTAGTTTCTCACACCTTACTTTCATGTTACCTTGGACACCTGTTCGTCGTTCATCAAAGGGTGGAGTAGAGTCTGAGATACAACATCTTCTTAGACCACCCAACCATTTACTTTCTTCTAGCGTTGAGACCTTTCATATAAAACATTTATCAAAACGGACTCCTTCTCACAATCCTTGGGACCGTTAGCTTTACAGTACATGAGCCTGCAAAGAGTTAAGCTTTGCATAGAATCTCTAACAACTTCTCACAATATTTACACAGTCTACATAGTTATGTGGCTATTATACTTGCATTTTGTAGATTTTTAGTCACTAGCATGTGTTGTAGCAAACGTGGGATCACCATATTTGGTGCCTTATACAGTAAACTTCTCAACAGATTGTCGATGTGTTAGCATCCGATTGTTTGCAAGGACAGGGCAAAATCAATCCATGGCTGAAACAGGGTTCGCTGAAACAATGAAAAAGACGAAAAATATGCCGTACTTACAGCTTCACCTAAAGCGATTGTGGTTTTTGCACAAAGTTGTTCCGTAACCCTCTACTATCCAACCCGCCTTCGTACACGTGAACTTCGATTATTTCGTAGACGATAAGGTCTATGTATGCAAATTCTATCAATGTCTCATGAAGAAGTGGGTGTGGGAACTGGATGGGTTGCAGTAGATCGTCTTGGGTGCACTCGAACTACGCAGAGGACGTACAATCAGTGCTCTTGTCCAGTGTTGGAAATAGCTTGAATGAAATGTGTTTATAGTGCAGAATGAATGGATACTAAAAGTTAATGCGCGAAACGATAGCGCTAAGTCTT